>JAMKCH010002268.1:0-75377 GCA_023653785.1 Ophioderma brevispina | reverse complement strand
TTTATTCCATACACCGGATGTTACCCCATTTGACCTCCTTTGACCTTGAATGACCTTGTTCATGACCTTTGATACCACTTACCAATACAAACTCGGTCTTCGGACGGTAAATAAGCACACACACAAAAAGGGTTTTTTTTTCCCCAGTAACGGGCGACCCTCGGTCTCCGAGAAATAGACACGGTCAGACAGACCCACAGATCACACGATATGATATTTATATAATAATGAAATCTGTTAAATAATGAAAATGAAGGGATAGGATTATATTATGACTGTTTGTTGGAAGCAATTACACCAAAATATCAATAAAAATATAATAAAAATGTTAAATACTAAAAATGACTGATAGGAACTTATATAATGACTGTTGTGGAAGCCCATCTGACACAAGTTTAAATAATAAGGTTTAACACTTAAGTGCCTAAGGTGTTTGCACTCACGTTGGGTGCCTAAGGGGGGAAACACATGAAACACCCCCCCCCCAAGGAAACCACTTTCGAGGGAATTCTCAAATGAAACTCATACCCACCTTTGAGGGGGCATAAGACTATAGGCCAAATGTGCAATAAATGAGTTCCGGTTTATAGTCTGGAAAATTAGGGGCAAAATCATTGTTTTCGAAATGCGTCAAATCGCTCAAAAATAAGTAAACATGATGTTTCAGGGCCTGTTCCACCGCATAACATTGCAAATCATTTTGTGTGTATATATATCTTACACCTAGAAGGACCAATTTTACAGAGATGTAAACACAACATTACCATTTTGTACATTTTGTATTTTTTGTGGGGGCAGTTCGTTTTGGCCGAGGTTTGGATAGCAATGGCGCGCAGTCGCTCGATGATGAATCGCTTCTTTTCAGCCACATAAAGGGTTAATATTTTTTTCTGAGTATGTAATTAATTTTGTTTCATTGCATATTGAAAAATACCAAAGCAGAAAAATATTTCTGGCAAAACCAGGGTTTGTAATTTTTATTTTTTAAAATCCACCTTTTTTTTTTTTCCCCGTGGTGATAAGGTGGGATACGTCTTTGTGGATATTAGGCGAAAAAAGCTTGAAGGACTCTCATAACGGGCGAGAAAATTTAGTAAATTGTGTGTATGGAAAGAAGCGCAATAGATAAGTTGCAAATGTTAAAATATAAAAAGAATTAGAGGAGTATAATGACTGTTGTGGATAGGATTATATATAATGACTGTTTTGGAAGACATTGCACCAAAATACAATAACCATAATAATTTAAAATGGTAATTATATAATGGAAAATAATAATAATTATATATATTTAAACTAACCATAATAATTTTGATTAAATTATTTAATATAAAAAAAAATTTAATGATTATACAAAAAAAAAAAAATTTTTTATATAATAATTAAAAATGGAATTTTAATAACTAAAAAAAAAATATAATAACCATAGATGGTAAATAATAAAAATGAATGGATAGGATATTATAATGACTGTTTTGGAAAGGCAACTACACCAAAACTAATAATGTAAAAATTATAAATAAGTTAAATAATAAAATTGAAACTGATAGGATTATATAAGGACTGTTTTGGAAGCCATCTGCACATGTTAAATAATAAAGGTTTAATATAATAGTGACTGTCTTGGAAAGCATCTACACCTAAATAATAATAAATATTAAAATAATAATATGTTAAAAATATAAACGAATTTATAGGATTAATAATGAATGTTTGGAAGGATTAATAATGACTGTTTTGGAAGCCATCTACACCAAAAATAATAAACATAATAACCATAATAATTCTATACTAATAACTAGTATTATAATGAAAATAATAATAAATTATGTTAATAAAAAATATTACAGTATAATAATTAATAATACGATTAACAATTATTATAGTAATAAAAAACAAAAAAATATAATTATGTAATGATAAAAAAGTGGGACAAAAATTTTGTTTTTAAAATAATAATAGTAATGGTAAATAATAAAAAAATGAATGGGTAGGATTATATAATGGACGTTTTGGGGGGGGGGGGGGGGAAGCCATCTACCCTAAGTAATAATAAACTATTACTAATGTAGTAGTGTTACAAAATCTAAAAGAATTTAGAGGATTATATAATGGGACTGTTTGGATAGGTTATATAAGGAAGTGTTTTGGAAGCCATCTACAATAAAATAATAAAAATTAATAACCATACTAATTTAATAATTAACTGAATAATAATTCGTATTGTTGAAGTGTTAAATTAAAAAAAAAATAAACTATTATAAAACAATAATGAAAACAAAAACCAAACATTTTAATAAAAATGTAATTAAAAATATTTAAAAATAATAAAAAATACCTTATAGATATATATAAAATAAGATTAAATAGGTAAAAAGTCTACTATATAATAACATTTTGTGACGCCAAAGTCTGTGTAAAACAAGCACAAGGTCAAAAATGTGGGGGGGTTGGGATTACTATGTAGCTTTATGCTGTGGAAGCTAACTGTGTATAACCCCCTGTGATGGAGAGAGGTCGGCTGTGTCATGAAATACATTTAAGTGTCCGTGTGACTGAGTGTCCTACCACTCATCTATATAACCATTGTGTTCTCCATTGAGTGCTGTACGCATCATTCGTTTCAGCACTGTATCCAAATGGCCTCGTCTACAAGGTCACGGTTTAATGCCTTGGGGGACACTCAGTTTCTTTACAACGGGTCTTGGATGGCGTATCCATCTTGGCGGAAAAAAAATCTATCAATTGTATTGATAGAACTCAATCTTCAATGCCTCCTTGAAATATAACGGTATATCCACAGCGGAAGCTATTAAAAGGAAAGGTCTCTTAATAGGTCTCTTAACTAGTTCCGGATTAACTACATGTAAAAATATTTACTGAAGATTCCCATGGATTTATATTGTTGAGTATTGGCACTGCATACTGTTATTTTGGAGTCTTCGCTGGGGGGACAAATCGTGGTTGAACTTCAACTTTGCTTTTAATTCCGGACATTACTCGCCACGTCAAGAACATTCTTGAGTGCATTAATCACCAAGGCTCACTTATTTGTGTCATAATGGTATATCTGACCTTGGCATCTAAAGGATCCTGGACATTTGGTCGGAAAGAAATATACACGAATGGTTGGCAGTAAGCAATATAACTCAAACCGTGTGGAAGTTATTTCCTGACAATCGGTTCCGGACAACGGAAACGTTCATAATTTTAAGATATAAATTTTGGGGATGTGTTCCAGTGTCCAGGCCTAAGGTGAGCTTTTGTCGAGTTATAAATTAGGATGAAAAGCTAACGGTACCCTCAGTATCGCGAGAAAGTGCACTCGAGTGCACAACGTGTAGGCCTCAGCGGGGTTCGAACCCACGATCTTTATTATCACGACTCGGCCGTCATAACCACTGGACCACATATGCTCAGGTCATCAGTTTATCAAATTGCGCAGATTATCAGTTTGCCATATCGATTTTTTAAATTAATTTGTTTATTCTCTTACAGATTAGCGGGAACTGGTACCATGGCAAGGTGGTTTGTAATCGCTGAATGTACTTTCTTTGTAATATTCACATGTTATTCACAAACAGGTATGTATTTTTGGTCAACATGCTTACTACCCTTGTCATTCAGGACCCGGGGGTAACCATACTTCTGACCGTTTGCAGGATTTTTTTCTCTAGAGGATATGTTGCAGCCTAACTTCAGCATCTTGTAGGAAAGCACAATTTGTTGCTATTTGTTTCTTGTGTAACAATGTGGAGAATTCTTTTTAAAGGTTACCATTGCACAAAAAGTCAACATTTTTGTCTTTTCTTTTATTGGCTGATTACAGATTTTTTCAAGAGGAGTTATTCCAACCAATCCTGGAAATATTGTAGGAGGGCACAATCTGCTACAATAAATAATATTAGTAATTGTGAATCAAAATGATTATCGTAAATAATCAATCCAACGATTTTTTTTATAGTTCTCAAAATTTGTAAATAAGGGCTTACAATTGTCACAAATACCATTAGTTCATTAGAAAAGTAAACAACACAAACATACATATATTAAGTTTATGCGAAATATTAGTAACAATAACTCACTTACTCACTCACTCGCATGTTGCTTCAACTTAATTGATTGTTGAAGGTGTAAATCTTGATATTTTTAAATAAACCAGACACAAGTCATTTAGGTTAATGATTCAAAGATATAAAAATAAGACAATTGTAAAACCAAAAAGGACACAATCAAGCAGTAATTTTAGTATTTTTTTCACTTCCAAAAACTTCTTGTATTATCCTTTCATGCTTTTATTAATTTGAAAGAAAATAATCATGTATATAATGTAGTACACGTACTGTGGTTAAGTATTTGGATTCAGAAGAGGGTCCCGGATTCGATTCCCTACATATGCAAAATTTACTTATATGATTAATTACCAGCTAATGGATAAGATGAATGATGATGCAATGTAAAACCAGGCATATAACAAACTTTGGTTTTCTCTCTTTTCTCTTCCCTATTGCCTCACATACCTGCAACGTTAATTTGAGTTCCAGCAACTGATTAATAATTGGACTAACTTGATGACGTGTACTTAAAAAGTACACGTGTACTTAAAAGTGCAATAAAGTAGTGCGTTTCTGAGTACATGTAAACAAATTATTATGATGTACTGATTCAAACGTTTGAGCTAGACATGTTTAGTGATAACCTAAAAGATTAAATTGAAATTAATAAAGATTAAATGCAACCCGGTTACTCTTAATTTTATTGTGTAGATATAAGAAATTATTTTCTGAGTCCTGGGTCTGTCATTGGGGTATGTAAAGAAAAGTCACCATTTTGTCATATCTTTGAGTTTCTTCTCGAGGAGTTCTTGCAGCTAAACTATAGAGCAATTACGTACAGCGTTATTCATCTCATTATTGTGTTTAGATTAATAAAAATATTCATGTCGGCTCTTCAGATATATTTTCGGCTTTGTTTGTTTGTTTGTTTTTCAGCGAGTGCATCCTCGTGCAGCAGTGCCAAATCTAGTGACGAATGCATGTTACTTGGTCCTATGTGTGGATGGTGCCAGCAAGAGGTACAGATTAAGTACATTCAAACTGGAAATGTCTCAGGCAACTTCATTAAAATACGTTTTCTTTTGTTTCACCGCGCCCAAAACTAATTTTAACCGCTTGAATTATGACCAATTCAAAATACACTATCGCATGGCCCACCCAATCAAAGGACAAGCTGGAAAATTAAAAGTATTTTGCCGAGGCAAAATGCAGCAATAGCAGCGTGACAGAATTAATTTCACTGCAGTGAAATTCAGAATTTCAGCGCAACAAACTTTGAGCGTGTATTTCTATTGATCAACGTATGTAATCCACTATTTTGATTGGCTAGAAAGTTGGTGCGGGGAAATTAATTTGAACGCGGTGAAATTCAGACTTTCAGCTTGGCAAAATTAATCTGAGTGTGTCTTTTTATTGATTACAACATACAGTGTACTTTTTGATTGGTTTAGAATTTCACCACATCGAAATTAATTTTTGCATGGGGAAATTAATTTAAGCGCGTTGAAATTAATTAAATTTGAGAGCTGTGAAACTGATTTCAGCATGGCGAAATTGAGCGAGTTATGACTCTAATGGCCAATGATAGTCTACAAGGTCACAGTTTATCGTGCAAGCTAGGGTATTCTGTAATGGGGGACTCCCGGCTTTTTACACCTGTCCAGAAATGCGGGCATCAAAACACAATTTAGACTTTTAAAACATCCATTCATTCTTTATTTTGCTTTATAGATGTTTGCATCAGGAAATCCAAGATGCGATTTGATAGAGAATTTACGACAGAACGGCTGCACACAGATCGTTTTTGAAACAGGTGAAACTTTATTGGCTCAGGTAAGATAGAGCACAGAGTTCAAATATTTGTTCTTAAATAACATTCTATTGTCATTCCGTGTTAAAAGTTAAAAAAGATTGCAAAATCAGGGTCATGAAGTGGTAATATCTGGGTATGTCTGTGTCTTAAAAAAGTAACATTTTCCATGTTCTTTCTAGATCAGCAATTTAAACCAAAGCTTACAAAAATACAGTGTGGAAAAGGAATATATTTCAGCATTAAATACCGGGTTAAATTTTTATGGGCTCCTGGACATATATATAGAGCATGTGATGGTCCGGGATTCATTATTTGGCTGGTATGAGTTTCTTCATGTAAAAAGACTAATTTTGAAAACGAGTAAAATCACATTACGAACATGATGGAAGACTTGTTTATATTTCACGTGTGCTGGTTGTAATCCAGGACCTAGACTGTGGCAGTGTAACCACTGGATGTACCAATGGCAGAACAATGGAGGACGATGCACTCTGTAGATTGTAAGTAGCTCAGTACAGGAATAGTTTTCTTTACATTTGGCAAATCCCGTGCCTGGACTTTGGGTCACTTCTGACCCAGATTCACTTCAGTGGTTCCATAGTTTTAGGCCAGTCAACTGGAACTATTTCTCAAAATTAGCGAGACATGGCAATTTTGACCGCAGATTGTCCTAGATTTTCTAGCCGGAGTGTCTCGCCACGAGGCCGTATATCGATGAAACTGCAACCCGATATCAGCTCATGTGCCCACACTTGTCTGCCGACGGGAGGTCAGTGATTGCTTATCTTTCTCCCTAAACTCCCTGGTGTGTGAAGCCCATGAATGTGCCTAGCACGAGTCCATGATAGGTGTTAATTAAAATACATATCAACGGTTTAACAAATTTAAACTTCGTAAGGTTAGCAATGGATGTGTGTTGATGTACATGTAAAACGTTGGATGCACAGCTGTACAAATAGACCAGCATATCGTCATCATTTACATCTTTACAAGACTAGTGAGTCATTGTATGCTCATGGGGATTGATAGTTTCATAGGCAAGGATTTGATTTACATACTTAAACCTCTGGCCGGAAAATCACACACCATGTGAAAGATTCCTTTGACGGAAGCCATTGAAATTACAGATGACGCGAAATTGATTGACAGGGCATCTTTCCACATCGCTGACGTGAAACAAATGCTGGATTCTTTTTGATCAACACATACTTCAAGTTTGAGGAAGATCTATAGTCATAAACTGATTGGCTAACGATGGGTTCTCTCTTTCTGCATCGATGGCTAACCTATTATGGAATCCCTCGATCAGGAAGCCCTTTTGACTGCACCTTATCCTCTGCACATATAAAATATGGAGGACACTTCCTGAACAGATTGCGTTCCTCGATGTTTACGATGAGAGAAAACCTGATCGCTCCCTTGACACTATCTATTACAAAAGGCCCACGCCGACCAATACTAGAATTTAGACTGTTCATCCGATGTCAGCCAAATGCTCCATGCTTCGCTGTTTCGCTGTTTCAAAGAGCTGACAATGTTCAGTCAAAAATGTGGATAATAAATATCAAAAAGCTCAAATCCACCCACATCCACCAACCTTTGAAGCTGAACAATTACCCTTCCAATTGTATCCGTGAATTCACCTCGCGACGCGTCGAAACTGCCTCTATTAGTCTGTTTTATGTGTCGGGTACCACTGGAGCTATACACAAAGTTCTCAAAAAGAAGAATCTCCGAGTGTATCATTCCAATATCTTACGAACAATTGGAATTGACCCATAAGAACCCTGTTCAAAAAGGAACCCCAAACCTGGCGTTATCTTCTCTATTCCCTGTGTATCATGCGACCAAGTATATATTGGTGAAACCCGCAAATTGTTACAGAAGAGAACTGATGAACACCAATAAACGACTCATATTGGTAAAACACAATAATCGGTCACTGCCGAATTAACATGTGTGTACAAGACTACATTACCTTGTTTGCGTTAAGACTAAAATTCTGGAGATGAGCAATAATAACATTGATTTTTTTCAAAAAAAAAAAAAAAAAAAAAATCCACCCACATCCACCAACCTTTGAAGCTGAACAATTACCCTTCCAATTGTATCCGTGAATTCACCTCGCGACGCGTCGAAACTGCCTCTATTAGTCTGTTTTATGTGTCGGGTACCACTGGAGCTATACACAAAGTTCTCAAAAAGAAGAATCTCCGAGTGTATCATTCCAATATCTTACGAACAATTGAAGAGTGTAGAATAAGAAGTACCTAAGTGTTAAGAAATAGTTCTAAGGCAAAAATAGTGCAATTTTATAAATTTCTCTAGAGGTGATAAACCTTTTCGTTTTCAACTCATTTTGGCATAAATTAAAACAACATACAATATTATAATTTTCCACAACTTTTCAAATTAAAAAGTCATAATATTTTCATTTACTGCTTTGTTGAAAAAG
Source organism: Ophioderma brevispina (assembly GCA_023653785.1). Classification (NCBI taxonomy): domain Eukaryota; kingdom Metazoa; phylum Echinodermata; class Ophiuroidea; order Amphilepidida; family Ophiodermatidae; genus Ophioderma; species Ophioderma brevispina. Next base: position 67,054 of record JAMKCH010002268.1, on the reverse strand, counting down.
GTGGAGTACATTTCCTTAGAACTAAATATGTGGACTTAAGTACTTCTTGTTCTTCGCTCTTCAATTGGAATTGACCCATAAGAACCCTGTTCAAAAAGGAACCCCAAACCTGGCGTTATCTTCTCTATTCCCTGTGTATCATGCGACCAAGTATATATTGGTGAAACCCCCAAATTGTTGTACAGAAGAGAAACTGATGAACACCAATAAAACACGACTCATATTGGTAAAACACCATAATCGGGTCACTGCCGAATAAACATGTTGTTGGACACGACTCGATTAACCTTGTTTTTGCGTTAAAAGACTAAAAATTCTGGAGATGAGGCAATAATAACATTGATTTTTTTTCAAATGGACTTTATTTTGTCCATTTTTTTAATTTTTTTAATTTTTTTATTTTTTTTGAATTTGTGATTTAAAATAAAAGTTGTGATTATTTTTATGGTAAGGATTGCAGTTAAAATTTCCAATGATTTTTTTTTCTGACAAAAAAAAAATTTGAATGAGTCCACTTCCTATGTTACACAAAACGACGCGTTATGTGCACTCCACCCCCTTTCCCCTTGTTGGAACCATAAGTGAATTAATTGAATTTAACTATCTGCCTGGAAATGTGTTGAGTTTAAGGAATTGACAGTGTTGATACTAAAGACGGGCGGAAAGTAAAAAAATTTTGAAATTTGTCCATTTTATAATAATATGGTTTCATTTTAAAATAAAAACCCCTTCCCTCCATCCACATCCACATGTAAATGTTGGAACTGTAATGCAAAACCATCACAAATGGCATACTATACTCCATACCGAATAATGTGGATAGTTTATCGTAACGCTTGAGTGCACATTGTTTGCAAAACAGCCTTCAATAAGCATCATTTCCAGGGGCAACAATACAATGACCTTCTCTTGTGTACGTATGATGACAGGGGGGACTGGACGCTTTATGCATTCCGGGTATCATGACTCATACCTAACTGCAGATTTTTAATCTTTGAAATGTCAAGTAGTTGATTTGAAGCTTTTGAACGTGCCATTGAGTTGAGACTAGTGTATATAAACTCAAAAGTTATGATGAATGTGAAGGCTGCTAGAAAAGTGCTTGCTTATTGATGGATAGGACATTTTGGGGGGGGGAAATCCCCCCCCCCCCAAAAAAAAAACAAAAAAAAAGAAAAATTGCTAGCATAACTTAGAAGACCAATTGGCAAGAAAAAAAAATATCTGAAATTATTGAAATCAAAAAAAATGTCATATTTCAGCAGGTTGAACAGCACCACTAATACTTGTGGGCCACACCCCTGGGGGGGTGGGTTCACTCAACTTTTGGTTTGGGTTGGGGTGTGCTGGTGTGAAGTGCCAGACTTGGGGAGGTCTTGTGAATTGAAAGTTTAGTCAAAAGAAGGGTTTTCCGGAGTAATTTGGACTTCTGGAACTTACTTTTGAGAACCAAATTTGAGGTTTAGTGTAGCGTAGAGAACTGGAAAAATTTCACGACGGGGACGACATACAACTCACGTATTAAACGTCGGAACGTATGAAGTGTAAGGCTTGACCTCTTATCAAACCATGGGGTAATTGGATGACAGAGAAGACAAAAATAGGGAAAGGGTTCTTGGGGGTGAGGAGGTGTGAAAAGCACAAACTATAGTCCGATGTGAGCCATAGTCCGGGCACCATAGCCGCTAACGGAATAAAGGGTGAAACTAATGTTGCGTGAAGAGTCCAACTAATTGAGTGCCTTAATTTTTCCTTAGCGTCGTAGCCCGACTGTGAGTACACGGACTATAATTACTTACTATATATTTCCGCACCGGCATCAATTCAGTATTCTGACGCCAACAAGTCCTGTCACCCAGCAGTTTTTTTCTGTTAGGGGCTTGTGGGCCTGAATTCCATAGGAGGTGGGTGGCCAATACTAAATTCTTTCCAACTTCTCCCAATACTGAGGGATTATTTGGGTAAGCAATTTGCAAAATTTCAACCAAAATGGGGTTTTTTTGAAACTGCAAAGCTTCTAAAAGGTCATGATGAAAAGTTAGGAGGGGGTCTTTGGGTAAAAAGTGATAAATTTTGAAATTTTTTAAAGCTATAGAATCTATTCATCATACAGTGAATCACTACGACTAGTAGGCCTACTGAGCATGCTAAGGCAAAACACGGGACATGTCTTATTTGGCCGACCCGTGCCGGTCAATTGAACCCACCGTAACTCACTGACGGAAATAAAAATTAAAGCTCTTTATGCAATAACGCGGATAAAGCACACGGGTATGGCTGGCAAACGGCGTGACGGGTGCACGGGACGTCACGGGCAGGCAAAACAAGATATTGCCAAAATCATGAGGAACGCAACTCCTCCCAACTGGCAATCCCCCCTTTTTAAATTCGGAAAGAGTGCCATATGGCCCTCCCCTACGAATTCTGTAGCCTTGACGGAATAACCCACAGGATAAGATTGCATAATTACTCTTGCCTTAGTGTGATTCAACTTCAAAGTCCTTTGCGATTTTTTCCATCCAATTGCAATGGACGGTTGGTGTTGTACTTGCATGCCAGGCCCCAGCCATGTTAATAACTATTTAGTTTAACCTTCAATATCACAACATGACTTTCAAGTTAGATCGGCAGCTTGTGACCGCTAGCAGTTCAATTGGCAACCACTGTTTGGGGCCACTCTGAGAATTTGACCCCGAAATTATACTCTTGGAGCATAAGGTACGGGACCATAGGGTCCTGGAACATACCTAATCTGGAGAAATATTATAAGCACAAATTTGAATGCACATGCACGTTCCGGGAGCATGCAGTATTTGATAAAACACTGCTACAGGCTAGGACCCCATTTGCCATTTCTCGCTGCGAGAAATGTACATTCCAATATGCCCCAGGAGCATATCTCGACAGGATATTTTTTTTCCAGATTATTTAATGCCCATGAACATTTGGGGGTAGTCGGGGACAGTAAACCCTTTGTGACGTGCGCAATACTTCCTGGTTGCCTCTGCGTATTTACTTGTGTTCACTGCGGAAAAAATGCACTTTTGCCTCTGAATTTGCCACCAGAAGTGATCTGCTGGTTGCTGGGTCACCCGTCCGAACACACGCCACATGCGATGATAGCCTCGGGCCCCCTTTTACACCAGGAAGTAAAGCGCTCATCAAGGCCCGGGTTTCTGTCTCCGAGTATACTTAATGGCTTGCTCCTGAAACCATATTCCTTCTGAGAGTCATCATTCGCGTTCGGCCAAAATCTCACACGATAGCCACCTCTGAAAGCATGTAGTTCCCTACCGATTTTGGTTTGTAAAAAAAAAAAAAAAAATCTGCTGCCTGCCGCTTCCTATATTCATATCAATGCAGAAATTCCCACAGCTGTTCATTGAACATAATTTTAACGTTTCTTGCTAATTCAAATAGTTGAACAAAAGATATCGCTAAAACTGTAGGCGCATTGCTTTTAAAAAAGCTTAAAAACGAGTACTTAGTATACGCAGATTTTTTGCCGGAACTAATTTAGTGGCGGCGGCCCCCTTTAACGTTGAGTGGAATAGACTCAAGGGGAGAGGAACATGCCAACCTAACAGCAACAGCGAATTTAAAACGCCATCAACTTCCGGGTGTTTTACCGTTTTGGAAATCCCCAATGATGCCGCAAATCAACAAGTCATGTCCTACTTCCCACCCCCGCCCCCCCCACTATTATCTGTGGTGCTGCTATAATTGGCAAAAGTATTTAAATTTGTAACCAATGCCAAATCCCCTCAGGACCAGGCAGAAATTAATACCCTGCCCCCCCCCCCCAATCACAGCAGAACAATGAGTAGGCCTTTTTTTATCTGCAATTTATCCCCACGTCAAAGTCCAAACATCTGTACACAACACATGCGCTATGCATGCATACAATATTCAACACCACACACAACCCAACAATTAACATAACACAACATCTCATTTTCTATAAAATACCGATCTTCCTAACTTGTTTATGTGCACGCATGAACAAGATTTATCCCACCGTTCCTAATTTTAAGCATCAAATTGCAAAATCAAAGTTAAAAAAATGGACCTTAATTTAGTCCATAATGAAAAAAACTCTGTTTAATTTTGACTGAAAAGAAACTGAATTTTTAAAATTGAATAAAAAACAAAAATAAAATAAACTGGAAAAACCTTAATACTACCATTACTGGGTGTGCCCTTTGATCATTTTGACCGCAAATGGCAAATATTCGTTTTTATGAACTTTTGAATCTCCTCATCCTAATCCTCCAAAATATATATTAACAACTAAATACAGTCTACTAAAGGTTTACTGAGTACACACCCTGCGTCAAAACACAAAAAATATACTCTGTGATTAAGAATCCGCTTTAGTTAAGAAAGCGACAATTGTTTAAATTTCTGATATCATTTAATATTCATCTATTCAAGGCCTGACATAACAATCATATTAACTACTGATACTTTCTTCTTCAGGGGCATATTAAATGGATTAGCAGCGATTTACTACTAATCGAAACATCGAAAAACCATCAAATTCATATTTTAATATTTTTGTTTCTGGGCATGGATATGCGAACCCATGTAACCTGCAAAGTGGTTGGCTTGAATCAAGTGTAGTAAAGACAAGGCAGTACTTTTATCTGAGTCTATAATTTCTATACTTGCGTATCAAAATTCCGACTTGAGGATCAAAAAAGCCTTTTTCTTCCCCGCTGTTATATCACAGATTTCCAGGCGTGATGATTGGCCTGCCTAAGGACCAAAATCACGGAATGTCTTATTTGGCCAACCGTGACGGTCATTGACCACCTAAACTCACTGACGGAATAAAAATTAAAGCTCGTGTACTGCAATAACGTAATAAAAGCCACGGTTTATGCTGGTCAACCGTGACGCCACGGTGGACGTCACGGCAGTCAAAACAAGAGATTCCAAATCATGAGGACGCCAACTCCTCCCAAAATCAAGCCCTGTTAAATTGGAAAGAGTGCCATATGCCCCTCCCCTACAATTCTGCAGCCTTGACTGGAAATAAACCACAGTGAAATTAAGATTGTGGCAGAATTACGCTTTGCCTTAGTGTGGCATGCCCAGCCATGTTTAATAACTATTTTAGTTTTCCCTTTCAAATATCACGACTATGAACTTCAAGTTAGATCGGCAGCTTTGACAGCTAGCAGTTCATTGACACACGGTTTGCCACTCTGAGAATTTGACCCCGAAATTATACTCTTGGAGCATAAGGTACAAGACCATAGGGTCCTGGAAATACATAATCTGGAGAAATATTCTACGGGAGCCAAATTTTGATGCACATGCCGCTCCGGGAGCATGCTGTATTTGACAAAACAGTTCTCCACTGCTACAGGCTAGAACCACATTTGCCATTTGCTCCGGAGCAATGTACATTCCCAGATGCTCCATGATCATATTCGACAGGATATTTTTTCCAGATTATGTATCTCCAGGACATTGTAGTCGGGGACAGACACCCTTTGACTGGCGGCATACTTCTGGTTCTTTGCGTATTTACTGCGGAAAAAAAATTCACTTGCCTCTATTGGGCCACCGAATGATCTTCTGTTGCTGGTTCACCCGTCCGACCACACACTGCCACCTGCGGATGATAGCTCGGCCCCTTTTACAACCAGAAGCGCGCTCATCAAAGGCCTGGTTTCTGTCTCCGATATACTTATGCTCCTGACCATATGCTTCGGAGCATATTTCGGCAAAACTCACACGATGCATCACCCGGAAAGCAATGTAGTCCTACGATTTTGTTTGGGGTAAAAAAAAAAATGTCTGCGCTTTCCTATATTATATCATGCAAGAAATTCACAGCTTTTTCAATTGGATACTAATTTTACTTTCTAATTCCCAATAGTTGACAAAAGAGAGCGCCTAAAACATGTTGGCGCATTGCTTTAAAAAATTTTAAAAGGAGTACTTAGTAATACGCAGATTTTTTGCCGGAACTATTTAGTGGTGCTCCCCCTTTACGTTGATGTGAATATACTCAAAGGGAAAGGACATGACCAACCTAACACAACAGCGAATTTTTAAAACGCCATCAACTTCCGGGTGGTTTACCGTTTGGAAATCCCCAATCCCAAATCAAACAGTCATGTCCTACTTACCCCCCCCCCCCACTATGAAGCTGTGGTGCTGCTTATAAAATTGGCAGTATTAATTTGTAACCAATTGCCAAATCCCTCATGACCAGAACAGAATTATACCCTGCCCCCCCCCCCCCAATCACAGGCAGAACATGAGTAGGGCCTATTGTTTATCTGCAATTTCTCCCCACGTCCAAACAGCTTGTACAACACACATCCTATGCATGCATTACCATACACACCCCACCATTAACATAACACCAACATCTCATTTTCTATAGCCTCTTCCTCACTTGTGTATGTGCACACATGACAAATTATCACAGTTTTTTCATAATTTCAGATCAAATTGCCAAAATCAAAGTTAAAAATGGACTTAATTTAGTCCATAATGAAAAAAATCTATGTTTAATTTGACTGAAAAGAAACTTGAATTTTAAAATTGAATAAAAAACAAAAATAAATAAACTGGAAACCTTAATACTGGGTGTCCTTTGATCATTTTGACCGCAAATGGCAAATATTCGTTTTTATGAACTTTTGAATCTCCTCTATCTCCAAAAATATATATTAACAAACTAAATTACAGTCTACTAAGGGTTTACTGATTACAAGACCATCGTCAACACAAAAATATACTTTGTGATTAAGAATCCGCTTTAGTTAAGAAAGCGACAATTGTTTAATTTCGATATCATTTAAATACTTACATATTCAGGCCTGACATAACAATCATATTAACTACTGATACTTTCTTCAAAATCAAAATTCATATTTTTATATTTTTGTTTCTGGCATGGATATGCGAACATAACCTGCAAGTGGTTGGCTTGAAATCAGTGTATTAAAGACAAGGCAGTACTTTTTATCTGATTCTATAATTTCTATACGTGCGTATCAAAATTCCGACTTGAGATCAAAAAAGCCTTTCCCGCTGTATATCACAGATTTTCAGCGTGATATTGTGCACCATGATCAATACAGTTTGACCTCAAACACAAACATTATTGATCTTTGGTTATTTTGTACTGGTGTAAACCGCAATCAGCTGTTTAGTGCAGATTTTGAGATGCCGTCGCTGTATGTCTATTTGCGGGAGACGGTATGACAAAATATCCTCAAATACTTTTTTTTACTATTTGGTGGTTTGTTTCAACATTAAAGCAGTTATATGGAATTGTACACACTTATCCCTGATTTATAAGTTAAAAAAATTCATTTCCACATTTTTTCGATTCTCTCGCATTATCGCTGCTAATCCCTTTAAGCACGGACATTAATCAATTTTTCAGGAATTCGTCTTCTATTGTATGCTCTGGTAGAGGAACATGCTGCTGTGGCGAATGTATCTGTTTCCCAAGACCCGTAAGTATATACTTCTGCTGCTGACTAAGTCACTGGTAACTGTAATACTTAATACACATCAATAGACTTTTATTTTATAGTCAGGGCACCACATTTACGTGTCGTCTTGGCACACAGCGCCCGCCATTGTTGAATCACGGTCAGAAAGTAATTTGAGCCACCGCGACCTTGGCAAATCTTCACTGCGCTAAGGAGTTATCAACAGCATCATAATCGGCTGAGCGTGGGAAACTCCACGTAAACAGTGTCAGATAGCGTTGATTCGGACATTGCGGTACACTGGAGATTGCGCAAAATACTTGGCCTATCGTAACGATTTACGCACCAAAATATTCCTAAATTGTCTAATTAGGTGACTAGTTTATAATATAGGTTTATTTTTGAAGAAAACGAAAAAACGTGAAAAATACGATACATACAAGCATTTTTCTTACCTTATCAGCTGGCTCAATTCTCGATTGCTGCTGTCATGTCAAGCCACACGCCAGGCACTCAAAAACTGTGAGCTAAGGGGTCTTTTTTGTGAGGAACTCGTTTCTAACATCAGATCGACCACCTGATTCGTCGATTTCGCGATATCCAAGGTACCGCGAAACCGTTTTTTTTTTTCATTCCTTATTCAAGCCAATTGCAGAGCCTTTAACACAGCGTTTGGCTGCTGGGGAGTCCCATGACGTAGCGCATGTCTAAGAATAGCCGGCCAATTAACGATGCGGATACGGAATCGGCGGCGTTGTGTCCCAGCAGTACAGATGCTATGGGAGCGTAAATGGTGTGAGGGGCGTAGCCAAAGTTGAATCATGTGCTATGGTTGGTAATCGATACTTGTATGTACATGTATCATCATGGTCGCATCTGTGTATGAACAATATCGGAGCCACGGATGACCTGGGGTCTGGGGTAGCTTATATTTTTTAGCCTTTTAGAGGATCTTTAATTTCTAAAACGTTTTTAGTGAATTGTTAAAAACATGTATTACAGAATACTCTGTTGTTTGTTGATAATCTCGAGATCATAGCACCACATCATATAACCTGGCAATACAAGTGCACTGTTACGTCAGAGTATACACAACACTTTTTATCGTGCACAAATTGGGTAAAATATTTTACAATTCCAGTACTGATTTACTCAGATACAAAGGGTGAGAGGAATACAAGACGAAGATCGCACAGGTTGATGCAAATATTACAGTAATAATAAGATATGCAAGATTTTGGTCTCATTTGACCAGTTCCACCACGGTGACATAGGCCCGTCTGCTCAATCGATATAAATATAGAGACTGAGAAATGAGTCTATACTGCAAGGCTAGGCTAGGCTATGACATGAGTAACCCTGCTGGTTAGGCTTTACATGTCGCGTCATTAAAGACGTCTTACCTGGCAGGGAATGCGAGGGAAAAATAATAATTTGAACCGAATTGCATTCGCAGCTCACTTCGCTTGACGGCACACAGAGAACATAGTAGGGTTATAAACGAGAATCCCATTCTAGAAGTTTGGGAAAGAAGGTTTGAAGATGTTTTTATATAGTTTGAAGGGTGCTTAAGCAGAATTTTTGGGTTCAACTTCTGGGAAATGTGGGGAACTTTGTAAAATAAGGGGGTAAAATTAGTACAGGGGTAAATTTGAAATCAGGTCAAATTGTGTTTAAATGTACACCAATGTATTTGTCTCATTATATGGATTAAAAGAGGGTATAGTTTGTATAGTTTCCGACCTTTAGTTACTCGGCTACAGCCCTGATAAGGTTCAAGGTCATTCTGGGGCAAAAAAATCCAGTGCTCAGATTTTGGTGCAACCGGTGTCAAATTATTGCCCTGGTCATTCTGAAGCAGAAAATTAATTTCAATTCTTTGGGTGACAGCTCTGTATACAATTTGAGGTCAGTTTTGGTGACCCCTATAGACCACTGTAGACCTTTGTTACATTTTGTCCATGAATTACGAAACCAAATGCCAAACATTGTAATATAAGGCAAGACGAACAATTTGACACAAGTTTCAACAAAATCGGAGCACTGGGTAACATTTACCCCCAGGATGACCTTGAACCTTAATAGGGCTGTACCTGTTTGACTAAAGGTCGGGACCTAGACAAACTATACTTTTTTAATCCTTATAATGAGACAAATACATTGGTATACATTTAAACACAATTTGACGTGATTTCAAATTTACCCCTGTACTAATTTTACCCCCTTATTTTACAAAGTTCCCCACATTTCCCAGAGGTTGGACCCAAAAATTCTGATTCAGTACCCTTCAAACTACAGAAAAACATCATCAAACCTTCTTCCCCAAACTTCTAGAATGGGATTCTGATTTATAACCCTACTAACATGCCAATTAGGGCTTTTGACCTCCAACAATTACCAATAGAGGAGGGGAGACGATCCCTTCGAACCGCCCCTCCCCCCTTTTTTTGCACGTCCCGCTTAATTATCCCCTTCTTTTCAATGCCTACATACACTTTTTTATTTTTTTATTATTTTTTTATAGAATCAATGGGAGATAATATCCGGAACCTACTGTGAATGCGATAATTTTTCCTGTGACCGATATAAGGGAGAGTTGTGTGGAGGCAAGTTATTAGGCCTACTGCACGTAAATGAATTACTTTGTTTTAATATATTTTAACATTTATTTGTTGAAACTTAAAACAATAACGTGGGATTTCTCAAACCCGCTCTTCCACTGAGTCTAAAATTTTAGACACTCCATAGGGCCTGTATAAAATGCAACAATAATAATATTCGTAATAATAATAATCAAAATATGTTCCATTGCTCCTTAAAGGAACTATAAAACTGCTTCCAATGAGAATTTGAATTGCTTATCATACTTTGTTAGAGCCAAAGTAAAAATCTTACAATTTTCTGGCAAATAATAACCTTTTAGGGTTAACAAGCAACTCAGCAATCGTGAGGTGTATAATCGCATTCTTTGTTAATGCCGTGATGGTTCATTTTTGTGCCATTGGAACACATTTTGAACATTACCAAAACTGAATTTAGTATACCCTAGTACCCTCCATATTTTGAGACCTCATCTCATATTTTAACCTCATCCACGAGTTTCTCCCTGGTTAACTGCCCAACTCATCGGGACCAATGAAATAGACAATACAATAAGGTGCTTCTTCTTCTTCTTTATGTGTGATTGTTTTCGCCAGGGCCTGATAGAGGTATATGTGTGTGTGACGAACAAACGAAGCGCAGTAAATGCATGTGTAACGAAGGATTTGACGGCGACGCATGCGAGTGCTCGACTATCACAACCACCTGTCTGGCCTTTAACGGGGTAAGGGTGATTCTGGTAGATATTATCTTAAAACAGAGATGCCAATTTTCAGATTTTAATCTGAATTCAGATTTTTTTACTCCCAAATTTCCGCAGTTTTATTTATTTTCAGCCTATTTTGGGTAATTTTCCTGAATTTACGCGCTTTTTCAGATTTTGTTGGGTAACACATCACTGGAATCCTCTGTTGTTAAAAGTTAATTGTAAATTTTTACCGTCGCTTATATTATAGACCCCCCCCCCCCCCAGGAAAACCGTTAATCCCGGAGGGAAACAATTACAGCATGTATTTTTGTCCACCAAATACTAAAGCATATCGGGACACGGGGCCGTAGTAAACAAACAATACAGCCAACCTTTGATGAAAGACAGTAAAATTCCACGAGAATCGTCACATTTTCACTCTGATCTGTAAAATTTGGCGGTTTTGCGATGCGATGTTAGTGACTGATGTGACTGATATTTTAAGTGAATTACGTTAAAATAATATATAATACTGGTAATTATAATGTTTTGTTGTCGATGGATGTGTTGTTTATCAAGTATGGATTTGAATCACGTAATAAAATGCCCAAATTACAAACTTCTCAATGAAAATAAATTAATCGTAGATCACTTAAAATGTAAAAGTGAGGCATACTGATTGATCAGTATCACAAAACAACGTGTTTCTGCTAGATCGGTTTGCATAGCATTGTGTATTACATGAAATTCACACTAGGGATGCGAGGATTACTGGTTCGAATCTCCGTAAAAAATGTTTATTTGATATTGGCACTGACATCTTTTTTACAGTAAGTGCGGTAAGAATTAGCGCACACAAAATCTATTGTTGTGACCGTTTAACACTAAAATTCAGTGCAGAGCAATTTGCTACCGCTTGAGTTATTGAGATATTGTGCTCGAAATGGAAAAAAAAAGTAATCGTCCGTACTATCGAAACACTTTAAAAAGGCTGGACTTTTGACCTAACCCCATCTAAACAGACTACGCAGGCTGTTCACCATGCATGCCTGAGGTTAAAGCCTGGGTAGTTACCTGATCCATCATTGATAGTGCTGAAGTAATGAGGATAACTCACGCCACTGGTCTCTCCAAACGTTCTTGTCAAAACTATTACGAACTGGTTTGGCTTCAAGGTCTTTAAGTGGTCAAGTGCATGCTGGGCAAATAGCTGTCTGGAAGGTAATAGGTACGGCGGTCCGGTGAGTACGTAATCCTGTTTCTAAAATTGAAAAAAGTTGGCGTAAATTGAAACCAGCGTTTGAAAATTCTCAAGACTGGAATAATACCGAAAGGCATTGTGGGAAAAGGGGATGCGGCCCGTAGCGATTGCGTGTTCACTTTTCCGTGTCTTCGAGCACCGAAGTACCCGACAAAAACGTTCAATTTTCTCGCTAGATTCTATAGGTTCAGACCCAATTACGATACATATTCAAAACAAAACATAGTAACGGACCCTCTGATCTCCATAGAACCCCTTCGTTTTCAGGAGATATTTTGAGATTTAGTTTCATTTGCATACATTCGCTATGACGGACTGATAACGTTAATCTCTCGCGCAGTATACTAATATGGATAATATTTTTCGCAGTCTGTGACACAGACTACACCGTGGGAAATACTTACCGGACCGCCGTAGGTAATAGGGAGGGTGCGAAGATTCAAAACGCCCAAGCCTACGTCTCCATTGTGCGGTTCTATTTACCGCTACTTGACGTTTAACTCATGAGGATAACGTGGCGTGTACGCGCTGTTTATTGTGCATGATGGAACCCAAGTCATTGAAAAATATATAGCACTGCCTGAGTTTGTTTTTTAAGTGGCCGGGTAGTAAAAACATTATTTCCTATTGATATCCTAATATAATGACCGTTTATCATTTTTAAACAACTTTGGGCGAGCACTTTGTTGAAATATTAATCAATAATGCCGAAGAAACATTTGTTAGCATCTATATATTTTTTTTTTACAATCGAATATCGATCATACTTTTCTCGTGTGGTCTTATGGCAAATTTTTCGTCTTTGAAGCGACTAACCCGCGTTCAATACAGGGCGCCTAGTATTCTTTATTATTTTTATTAAATTGGTCAAGTATGGGAAATAACATTTTGGGACAGACTGTATACTGGTTCCACTGATGAGCTATTTTTATGCATTTGATGAAGTAATAAGTTGCAAAGTGTTTTAAAAAACAGTCATTTTGGCCAAATTTGGTTGTTCTATGGAATTTCTAATAAAATTGGCATTTAGATGACCTTTGACATGCGCGATTACTTTGAAAGCCCGATAACAACCCTACGGCTGTCGTTCCTCACCCACGTGCCAAATATCAGCTCCTCCACACGTCAAAACGCAAAGGCCGGATAGAGTTTTAGTAGTATTAATATAAATAATAACTAGTGCATCGCGCACCCGCGCTGCGCGCGGGCCCCCGCTAGACCAAGTTACCCAATAATGACCCCTGAATGACCTTTGACCCCCAATGACCCCTCGAAAACGTGACCACAAACCTCGTACGTCGGAGCTCTACCACCATACCAAAATTCATATCCGTATGTTAAAGGACGGCGAAACGCATAGCCGGACAAACCCACAAACAAACAAACAAACAAACAAAGTTGTTTTTTTAGTAATATAGATGAAAAAACAGCAGAGGTAAGCAATTTGAGGCGAACTGAAAAAAAAGAGTGTAGCAATCAAGCATCAACAAAAATAAAAGCAAACTTATTTACATTAATACATTATATCTTTACGGATTTGTTTTTGTTTGTTTTTAGGAAATCTGCAGTGGCAATGGCCAATGCATGTGCGGTGAATGTAGATGTGACGCGAACAGCCCGTACCGAGGTCATGTGTGCGAGGAATGTCCAGTAAGTGGTGTGCTTCGTAGACTGGTGCTACGGTCCCAATTCCGCATCGCAAAAGTTGTGTCTAATCTGTCCAGGTGTTGTATTTACGCATGCGCACTCATTGATGCTCACTATCGGTTTAATTTAACGCAATAGTTTATAGATTATTCGTATGATTGACCAAAGTCGGCCGTAAAAATGAAATGATGGCGCTTTAGACTTCCATGTTTCGACAGGGGAGGGCGCCCAAGAAATCCCAATTTTAGACGTCGCCATAAAAGCAAAATCTTGACGAACAATTCTGAATTTTTAATATGATGTCAAGGAATAGTTTCTTACTCCAAAAACCGTTGGAGCTGAAGAATCAACTCCACTGTAAGGGTTATTTCATTTTTTGGTATGAATAACGAGCAAGGACGAGGTCGTATATGGGTCATGGGAACAACCATGACCGACCATCATCAAATCGTCTAAATTGGTTTTTGATATTTTGGGTGAGTTGCTATATTGAATGAGGCTTGGCTGCCATCGTCTGCGTTTCGAGAAATTGCTAGGTCAAAGGCCAAGTCGATACTGGAGATGAGGAACGAATATACTGTTATTAAAGAAAAGAGTTTCAAGAACACTGATATAACTTCTAAGCAAATGAGCTGTTTATGAAGATATGGTTAATCCTCCTTACATAAGCTTATTTTTAACAAGTAAAATCAAGATGCAACAGATGAAGAAAGTTCGATTTCATCTTGTCCATGGATCTTTGATAGAACTCCCGAATTGGTTATATTGGTTATTTTCGTGTTGCTTTCCAAAGACCTGTCCAGGGACGTGTGAGGTCAATGGAGATTGTGTAGAGTGTAAAGCCTTTGGCACAGGCCTAAATGAAATGGAATGTAACACGTGTCCGCATCCAGTCATCACTGTACAAGACCTCCAAACCTGTAAGTATAGTAATAGAAAATATGATATCCAAAAAAGTTTCGTAATCAAACCTAATTCCTTAAGTGGTATCGATGATTACACTTTTCACGGCACTTGTGAACTCTGCCTAAACTGTCCAAATGCGAGGAATATGAGAACCCTTCAGTGACTTACAACACACCAGCCACTGGTTAATACAAGAACAACGCGGTGGTAAAAATACCCACAATTCTCATAAATACATTGTGTATATACAGAGTTTACCAAGTCTTGAGTTTACCGATCTTTCCAACATTCCCATCATAAACTCTGTATAAAAAAAACGATGCACCACACGAAACCATTTCTGTCATTCTTGACATCGTACCTTCACGAAAAATTTTTTGCAGAAGAGATTCAACTACTCAATTACTTAAGTAACTCTCCAGAAAAGTGAAAGAAACGTTTTTCCCATTTTTCTGCCTTGAAATCCAAGCAAACGATCGATCATTTTGGCGTAAACATCAGTCTTTTACTCCAGTATGAAAGTACATGCTGCGTTAGACTTGATTTGAAGTGTTTTACGCAAATTAGAGTTTGTCGCTTGGATGGAATTTTGAAGTGCACTTGGGTAATTTTACCATTTCAAGAGCTATACACAGTTCAAGTGTGTCTTATTTTTTTTTCACAAAACGTTCAAAATTAAGCACGGTGATCTTAGCCGGATACAAATAAAAATTGCGAACCAATGGATCTGTCTTGTTAATGCGTTGTTCGTGGCGTGAGAATAGAAACTATTGCAAGTTACTCAGATGTGTACAGTCAGGAAAATGGGTGATTTTATTCAAATGAGTATAACGTGGGTTTGGCATGTGCAAATTATTTTTTTTAATTAAGACTTTCAGACATTTCTCTTTGTAATGATATATTACTTTACAATGAATTCCCTTTAGATTTGGACTAAACCACGACAAATATGAGTAAACTTCTTTTTGAATGAGCCTGTAGTAGCATTTACAGAAAAACGTAACAAAATACATGAGCTATTTCACTAAAACCAAAGATCACTGACACGACTCCATTCTCTAGTCAGCATACACGTAGTTGAATTTGATTTGAAGGTAAACGTAACTCGGTATATCAGTTTGTCAAGTTTTTATTCTAACTGAACTTTTTTATTGTCTTTCAGCAAATGACGTACAAAGGTGCGTTTTAACTGCTGCAGATAAATGTGCATTTATTTTCGCATATGAAACTCTAGCGAATGGAACATTTGTCTTGTGGGTACAAGCAAACAAAGGTATTTTCTTATTTAGGAGTTCTGTCTATCCATCAATGATCTCGCTACACTGTAAACATACTGTAAACGTTTTATGCCAAATTTTCCGGTACTATCATGACTAAATTTAAAAGTGAAGCTCTTATTCGAATTTTAAAATTATCAACATTTTATACACTATTATGATCGTTTTGATGTAGTAAACATTGTTGTGTAGTATAGCAGTACACTGAAAATATCAATTTGTCACGAACAGGGTCTTATTTTACAAATTAAAAATTTGTCATGCAATTGAATTTTTTGATCATTTAAGAAAATAAAGCTAACATGTTTTCATAATGTTCAATTAACAATTATCAGCTTTTCAAATTCATTTTTATCATCACAGATATTTTCATTACTTATAAAATTTTCCTTTTTTTAATTGCATGACATGGTTTAGGGTTTTAAACCCTAGATAACGTGTCCTATCCTGTGTTTACAGCCTTAAAGAGACACGACTCCACGAGGACATTTCCAGAAAGAAGCGCTCCCATTTTTTTTCGAACCCATTTTTGTTTTGCATATTTGGAATGCTTACCAATGTATTAGACCACACCTGAAGTGAATAAGCTAAATACGCCGTAATGTGTAATAATAACATTAAGATGATGATATTGCATTTTTGTCGTGCACGACAGAAAATCAAAGCATGCTTTTCTATGGGGACGATTAATGTTCAAAATATATTTGTTCTTCTGTTTTTGTTTGACTAATGAACCTTCGAAACGTTCTCAGTAGGTGTTCTACCAACGAATGAAAGTGAAAAAAATTTAAAAAATCCGTATCCTTCTGTATCTCCCTCCCTTTAACTGGGATTTGGGTTTGTTATCCAACTTTCACATCATTTGGGACATAACTAGGTCAAAGTTTAGCAAAGCGTCTATTTTTGGCACAAAAAATGGCACACAATGAAATTCAATGCAAATTTAGAGAAATCCGTATCCAGAAAAATATCTCCCTCTATCCCTTTAACTGTTAACTGGGGTTTAGGTTTGCTATTCAACTTTCACATCATTTGGGACATAACTAGGTCAAACTTTATCAAAGCAGCTGTGCTACCTTTGGGCACAAAATAAAATCCATTCTAAATGTTTTTATCATATTTCAATACTTTTGTACCTTCAATCAATTAACAATGACGGAGAAAGTAGCAGCTTCCGGATCTTTTTACACACAATTCCAATGAATAAAGCTACAGCTCAGCCGAGGGCTCGATAGACTTTGGGCTGTTTAACGCGTCATATTTTACCCACAATTGGCAATTCAGCTAGAAATAATCCGGAAAGGGCGTTTTTTTTAAACAAGCTGCATGTACTCGTATTTTTGTTCTTTTGGCAACTCAGTTATGTTTCGAAATTTGTTTACATGAATAATTATTTGACAGAATAGCATTACAGCATTCCCTTTGAAACCGCTGCAAGTCTGCAATATATGGATAATCCCCTAAAATCCCAGGGGAGGGTTCTCAGGGGTATGTTGGGTACCCCATGATCGTTCCAAGAATTCTGAAAGTGGCCCCTAACGGAACCAAATTTCAGTGCAGATAACCTCTAACGGGACCAGTTATCGGCGAAAATATAGTCCCAATGATACCAATATGTAGTCAAATAATATATCTAGCGGGAACTGTTTTCAATCCGTAAATTAAAAACATGCCTTTAAAAGAATCAATGTATAAGATAAATAGCACTTGTGTTATAGAAGGAAAATTAGATCACTCGGTTAAATTTTGCTGACATGGCAAAAGTTAATTTTCCTACTTTTTAACCCTCTTCTACCTGAGCCATTTTTGTAACAAAACTCCCGAACGGGGGGTGCCACCCCCTGTGATTTTCGTTACTGAACATCCGATTCCTGTAAATCTGGTACAACTGGATGGCTTAGAGTTTCTTCTTTCCATTGGTATCAAAATAAGTACCAACATCCCCATTATGACGTCAATATGACGTCATATGTTGAGGGAAGTATGAAAATACTGAATATAGGGTGGAAAATTGATATTTCTCAATTTTAGCGACTCAAAAACATTATTATAGCACTAAAATTAGCTCTCATTATATAAAACTAGTCATTTTCCATCAAGTAGAACCAACAACCCCATGAAAATCGGATATTCCTACAGTTTTTGGCAAAAAATGAATTTTCCCTTATTCTACACTGTGTGTCTATGGAAATTGACAGTTTTGCTGACATGCAAACCTTATGACGTCATTGTGATGTAATGCTGGGCATGTTGGTACTCATTTTTGTATTAATGTAAAGAGGAGAACCTTAGCTATCTATTGGTACCAAAATCAAGTGTGTGACATTCCTGTGCTGTGCTAGGCATGTCGGTACTTCTCTTCCAAGGGGGGTGGTTCCCCCCCCCCCCCCAACAAACACTGTGGATCACATGTATCTTACCTATACCCCGGTGGATTTTTTTTTGTTGTTGATGAAAAGGAGCGGAAAATGTCAATTGACAATTACATTAAATAATTTGCCACCAATAAAGGGGGTTTTAGCAAGCAGAGAAAAAAACTCAAGGGGTAGGGGAACACTGTCTGTTTCATCAGACACCTTGGTCGTGGCAGTGGAAAATCGCAGAATTAATACACACGGCATTCAGGCGTGCGTTTTGCGTTGACGTCATTGTTCGCGCTTGTAATTACGCCCGCACTTGGTTGTGGCGCCAGCACTTCTACTGCCACGACGAGGTAAAAGTATGAGTATTACAGGTTGCTTTAAGAACTGATGCTTAAATTTCTTGTCTTAAATCCATAACTTGTTAGACACTTTTTTGACACTAAGTCTTGTTTTCTTATTATATATCGGGTCCTTGGTGCACCATGAGCATCTTTTCTGGTACTCTAATCTATAAGTAACTAAGTACTCATTTTCCTTTAGATTTGGTGCTACATTTGATTATATTAATGATTGATTTTACTTATAACAGTGTGTCCTATCCCGCCTGATGATGGCGCCACCCAGCCTGAAGATGGTGCAACCCAGCCCGAGAATGGCACCGCCCAGCCAGAGGATGACACCTCCCAGCCCCGGGATGGTGCTCCCGTGATAGGCTTAACTGTTGGTATAATATTTGTTGGTGTCATCGTCAATTTGATCGTTGGCGTCTTGTTGGCAACTTAATAAGAAAACGTAGGGTAAAACCTAAGTGCCCATTCCTCCTTCGTATAGTGCTGGGACCACAAAGCTCACTCAGTATAATTGGCTGTGTATGTTTGTGTGCGCGCTCGCGTGTGTGCGTGTGTGTGTGTGTTTGGGGTTGCCAATTGACCCGCTAACTCTAAAATAAAAATCTAATTTTAAAACAGTTTTGCTAACTCTAACTTCAAATAAGTTTTGGTATCTCTAAATTAAAATTAGAATAACGCCAATTAAATTATATTTCTTCTAACTTAAAAAAATAAAGTTCACTATCTCAGAAAGACATAAAACTTAGATGATGTGACCTATGATGTCATATGTTGACATTCAGGACGCCCTCTGTTGTTTCTGACAGTCAAAATATTGCAATAGTTTCTTTGACAGACCACATAAAATCTGGCCAGAAATTACATGTAGAACCTTTCCTGGTCTAAATCGGTCACAATATGCAGCTGGTAGCATTAGCAAGCATGATTAATAAGAATGTTGGTATTATTTAATTTGAAACAAAAGTTCCAGCAAACAAAAACAAAAAACCCGAAATTTACCCATGCAAAGTATAGGAGCTTTTGCCCGTCATTTTTCAGACTTGCACTAATAGGGGGCGCCACAAACATAATCAAATGTCACGTCATCTGTATAATAGAGGAGGAGCTGGGACCCAGGTCAAACATCATCGTTTACCCCTCACTACAGAAAAGGTTTGACACCTTTGGTAGTTAGTATGGACCCTCTACATCAATGTTAGGTAGGTAGTACTCTCATATTGTGGTATCACTTTTTCAATAGGGGTCAGTTTAAGTTTATACAGGGGTCAAATTTTTAAAATGCTCCAATCATGTTGAAATGTATGTCATATTGGCCGTCTAGTCATAAGGATTCCAAAAATGTATAGTTTGTACCATCTGTGACCATTGGTTTGGTCAGGGGTCAAAATCAGAAGTTGCTCAAATTTTGGTAAAATTGAAAGAAGTTGTTCATCTATCTCAAAATAAGGAATTGTTTGTAACATCTGCAATGCATAGTTACCATGTTATGGGACAAAATAGGTCATAGGGCAACATAATCCAATTGGTGTTGACCTTCTTTGACCCTTATCTCCGTAAGTAAGCATTTAACATAATAAAAATTATACCTTTTAGGACTCCTCTTACCTCAGGCACTAATTTGCAAGTATTTAAAATATAATCAGATTAACTTTTAATGTTGACCCCTGTACAAATTTTACCATTTTTGTCATTTTTACCCTCTAACTCCAAAACCAATGGTCGTAAGTGGTACAAATTATACATTTTTGGAATCCTTATGACTAGACGGAAAATATGGCATACATTTCAACCTTGATTGGAGCATTTTAAAAAATTGACCCCTGTGTAAACTTTAATTGGCCCCTATTGAAAAGGTGATACCACAATTCGAGAGTACTACCTACCTAGCATTGATGTTGAGGGTCCATACTAACTACCAAAGATGTTAAACCTTTTCTGTAGTGGGGGTAAACGAACTCCTTAAATAAGGCCCCTATGATATTCTGCTGCTGTTCTATAAGACCTTGAGACCTCAATCACAATATAAAAATCAAGAGAAAATTAAGGCATGGAGATGCTAATTTTCATCAGTATTAAATATGCAGGTCGCATAACATCGCGGATTAACATTAATATCATGAATGTGGATAAGTGTGTTATGAAATATAACTTATAACCTAATTTGTTATAGATCGCACGATGGAATTGGTACTATCAAACGTTGTGACACGCGTATTGAGAGGCTTTGACCCCATGTCGAGGGTTGAATCACCTCACTTTGAGACTGTCGTGTACAGGATAGCGGCCCTGTGATTTCCGAGGAAGTGTTTTCACTTTATTTTTTCACACAGAAAAGATGTTTGCCCTCCCACCCAATAATAAACACCAAGCAAAATTTACACGGTATGCCACTTGCTTGTTAGCCGTGGCTTGTTGGTGCCGGCGCGGGGCCTTGCTCTTGATTACGCTAGTTTTGGTATGGGGTTTGTCCAGTCCTGAAATTAGAAAATGGATCCGTTTGTGGACCATTGGGGTCGCCTTTTTAGTCCACTGGGTCCATCTTGGGGACCACAGGGTCCGTCGTGTGGACCTGTCCGCGTTCGGCTTGTATGCTTGTACATTAAGCTTTTACTTGGTTTGAACTAAATCTTTGAGAGGTCAAAGTTAAGAAACCTCATTTGACTTTTGCTACTCAAACTTTTATTTGAGGTTGTTCTCATTGTGTCAATTTTGTGCTAAGCCAACGATTAAAATTTTGTGCTAAGTCAACAATTTATAAAATCATTAATTCACCACTGCACTTAATAATAATTCCACGATGAAATCAGATCGATGTTATGTGAAAAAATAATGAGAAAGTTATGCACACACAAGTTTATGGTATCAGGTGCGATTCTTCAACAAATTATGTATTGATTGCTTCATTATCGTAAAGAAAAGCAGAATGCGCAAAAACATCTTTGAATAAGATGAATCTTTTTCAGCGTAGGAATAATTACAAACCTAACAATTACCGCCTATTTGCTACTGATCTGAGTATGGTGAGGCTTAGATGTCATATGCAATGCGTGTAGGTGTATACGCGCAAATTAAACCCAGAGTTGTTTTCAATTGTTCCACGAATAAAATAATCCCACATTCCAATGCACACACCTCGCACATAGCTTATCCGCCCTTTCTGCTTGCAAGTCGCACACTAACACTACAGTTTATCTTTCCTGCAAGGCGGTTTTTTATATATAGGCACATTACAAACGTTGCGCAGTTGGGCTAATAATCATGCACAATTTTATTAGCAGACAATCATCTTCACAAAACACCATATACAAAAGGGTTGAATTTATTTAACGGTTGCAGATTTTCACTCATTTTTGTATGTATAAAAACAATTACTCTTGGGTTTGACTGTTGTGTGTAAAAAGGGACATGTATGCTACTCATTTTCCTTGATAACGATGATCTTGTCAATTTTAGGCGCCTATCGGGTTTATTTTACTCATGTTCAACATATTTTAAATTGGAATTTACTCATATTTTTGCGTTTTCTTTTGCTACATAGGTTTTAAAATCGAGTGCCATTTTCATTAGCTCGTTTCTGTCAATCTTCGTACAAAAAATGAGATCACATGAATACAACAAAATTTGAGGGTTGACAATCAGAAAGCCTTGACTCAAAAATACTGCTTTTGAGAAATGTGATGTTTAATATTTTTTCCACTAAGCAAAGCTATTCATTACTCAGAAGCTCATATATGGTACTGTTAAAGCTCATATATGGTACTGTATCAAACATTCTATAAACTTTAGTAAACAAAGAACAATCTTTAATTATAACAGCAGATTAAGAAATTTTTAATTTTTCTTTTAAGTGCTGAGTTACGTCTTTCTGACGGTAACTGAAAACGGTATCTGTGAGTTACTCTTCAACATGCCTACGATTGACACATTATTTCAATAAGATGTTTAAGCATGTCATCCCTCTGGAATGTTTTAAAGAAAACAAATATAAGTGGGATAGGGAGCTAAAACGCTGTTGCAATTCTGGCAGTTGTGCAAGCTATGAAGCCTCAACTCATTGTTTGGCCAAATACATTTACCTCAGAAGGTCGTAACTCAGGAGTTAAATTTCGGCTTTCATGTTAGTACACAAAGTGTGCACCATTGAGGTGTGGTGAAGTGTTATTTTGCTTTATAGGCATAGGTAGTGAGACTTGATTAAGGCTATCATGTGTTTCAGAATCTGTAGGATGTTCCGAGATTTTTTTTGGTACCAAACCTCAAAATCACCAAAAAGTGAGTTACGTCCTTCTGTTTTGTCAACCCTCGATTTGGTTTCTTCTCCCCGAAATGTGAATGTATGTACATATTTCACATGCACTGTATATCAGTACCAATTAACCTGCATATGTTTGCTGTTCATGTAGCTGGAACTGAACACAAATAAAGATAATACGTAAGTGTTTTCTGTACCTCAAAAGTTGTCACTACTGGTTGTTTCTTCTTCACATTACGGTTTGTATTCATTCCACTCTTTCAGAACCTATATAAACATTTCAATTTACCTTTATGTTTTCAGCTGTAAAGGTGTAGAAATGAAGAGAGGTCATCTATTTGGCAAATTGTGACTGCGTTGGGTGTTAAAACCCTCCTCAACTTATTCTCTAATGCAGTAAAATAACCTTGTTACCTTCTGGACAATTAATTTATTTCGCTGACCACCGTGTATTTCAATATGAACCTGGATAACAGCGCGTAAACCGACGACTTAATTTCAAACGTTGAAGCTCGATTCTATACTTAATAGGGGAATATATTGAAAGTATATATATTACAGCTAATAAAACAATTTCCAATGACATTACATTATTAAGATAGTTATACTTAAAGATGCAAATGGCGGACACAAACAGGGGTTCGATCCGTTAAGGTTCATGGCCCAGATCGCTTAATAGCTTCATCCCCAGAACCCCATGCCGATATTATTGGAATGGGTCATATTTCGTGCCTGAAAGAATCTATAATTTGCTCCTTTGAATTTCTCCTTTAAACCTTGGGGCTAAAGGAAGTTCGGTTAGGATGTTATAAGCCGAAAATGTGCGCCGGGTGAGGTTACGTAGACCAATAAATTTTACCAGTACTCTTTGGGACTTTCAAATTCTAGTTTTTAGATTCTCACACAAAGACGGATTAAAATATGAAACTTTACAGATGGGGAATTGGGGTCAAGGCCATCCTCACGTTTTCAGAAAAAGTGATTCTTTGCAGTATTCAAAGATGGTCTAAAGTCAAATATATCAATTTCCAACAAACGATTTCATTTCGTTGTATTCCTTGCAGTCTGAAATTTTATGCTTGTTATTTTTTATTTTTATCTAGCCCATGAGGTCTTTCAACTTGGTTCTCTGTATGTTACAATACAATACACGTACATTACATTACACACAAGGAGCTGTCAATAGGGGAAGAAAGTAGTACCACTAAAACCAAATTCAAGGGGAGCGTATCAGCTCATCTCTAGCAATATTGAGAACAGGTTTTCCGTTTTGTGCTATATGAAGACAACACTTCAATAAAATGGACAAAATGGTTTACAAACTGTAATTGCACTTAATGCTATAAAGGATAGTTAAAGGTACATTCATGTCCTAGCAACCTCATTTTTCACTTCGTTACCAGACACCTTGAGATAAAAAAACAGCTGACTACCTATGGCTTGCCTATGTGTTTGTATCACAGTGCCTAACAGGCCACGTTTACAATTTCATGTACATTTACAGGCAGAAAAAGTAATTTACAAACATGTATACCCCATCCAGAGCAGACCAATATTCATGCATGATCAAGGCATGTACACCACACTGGGCACCAAACCGGACCTATTATAAAAAGGCCTAAACTCCCCGAGGCAAGAAAGCAAAATGAGGGCCCTGGTAACAAAATGTTCCTTGAACAATATCAGGCACCCAAAAATACCACCCAGCACAATTTAAATACCACTGATGCTGGTCATGCTATTATTGCTGCAATACACCCTAAAACTCAGGGATCCAAAAATAAACCCACCAGTGGCGCAGTCAGTGACCAACCAAAAAGAAAAGAAGATTAAAAAACACGACTCACCCATAAGATTCAAAAGATTTGCAGGGCTGTGATTGAGTTTCAAGAAAAAAAAAAACCCTGAATTTGGACAAAAAAAATACTGAAAAACAGCGTAAATTGGACCTAAAATACAAAAGCGGGCTGAAATTAAATAAAGTGCGGGGATAATTGTGAAAATAAATATTCCTGAAATCAGGAAAAAACTTGAAGAATCACACCCTGCATTTGATAAAAACATATCCAACAGGATCCAATGTCAATACAGCAGAGGCCAACTTCAAAACCCAAAACACTGATGTCAACTAACTACAACCCCAAGGATAACCCTAAAACCCCAAAAAACAGATGCAGTGAGAAACCTCTAGATGTAGGGGTTAAAACCCCACTGTTAATGCAAGAACCTTTCTATTTTACTCTGTTTTTGCTATTTCCATTTCCAGATTCGCTCAATAGAGGCTCCCATTTCTGTACATGGGCCACCATAATTTTATTTTCTAAAGCAATTGTTTTTCAAACTCTGTAAATAAAGCTAAACATTCCTTAAAATAGGAAAACATCAGTTTAAATCTTGTACCCTACAGTTATACATATATTTCTTTGCACAAATGAGAAGCATATTAATAAAGGAGGAATAACCACCGTATAATTCTCATAATTCCAATCATCCTTTTGAATAAGAAATGTTGATATGGATATTAAGCTACTTCTCCAAAAATTTAATTCTTCACAAAAATGAGAAGAGATTTCACATGACCAATCAACTGCTAATAGGTTCTTTCTCTTTTCACAAAAATACAATATCATATCTAGAAAACCCATTTTTAGTGAAGGAAACGTTAAATGGGAAGGAATCCTAGTATAAATCTGAACTGAAAATAATGAGACCCTTGTATCAATAGTGCATTTATAAAGGTATGAGTACACCTTTTCCAGTCAAATTATACAAAAATCAGCCCAGTATCATTCGTAACCAACAGCCATTTTGTTGTGCTGCAGGAAGCAATAGGTTTGTGCTTTGATGCATCATTGAATGCAAATGAGGTGCTTTCTTAGCATTCCTCAGCTGAATTAACAGGTGAGGCTCACGGTTGAGGGACTCTCAGTTAGCTGTTTTGGGAAACCTTTTGAAATTGCAACTCAACAACACAAAATACTTCAAAAATTACACTCAATATTATATATGAGTTTTAAACTGGTTTATAAGTAATCCACTGTTTCATAAGTAAGTAAATTTGATATGAAATTAACACCTTTTTTAAAAAAAAAAAAAAAAAAAAAAAAATTTTATTAATTTAATATTAGGATTATACCACAAACTTCATTGTTTTCGCATCGTCCATATTCACCTGAGCTTTAAACCAGGATTTCAAGACATCACATAAAAAGTATTGCAGATTTTCAATTAACAAAATCGGTGTGGAACTTTGGCTTACATAACCAAATCCATTCCCCCCACCAATTTTCGCAAGTGTCATTTGCAAATAAATACCTCAACTTCCTTCATATCATTATCATGAATCTCTAACATGCAATTTCAGGGCATCAATGAAGTTGGAAATATTTTCAGTTTCAAGCCGCCTTCCCTTTACTGGCATACATTATCTCTCTTTTCACTATATCTGGTTTATCATTCCAAATAAACCTGAATAATGTTTGGCCAATTTTTTTAATAAAATAAGAGAGGATTGGAAGCACTGACAATAGGTAGAGTCATTGAGATAAAGCTAATGAATGAATATTGTAATTTTACCTAGAGGGGTTAGATCACGTTGCAACCACTATATTTAAAATATTACCCAACTTTTAAATTGGGGTTCAAAATTAAGTGATAAAAGAGATCATGTCACTCAGCGAATCATAATACAAGAAAATTTACTGGGCCTTTTGTACATGGTACTTTTTGTCAGGAAGAACATAATGGTCATTATTTGCAGTGACCCGATTCTAAGGAAAAACTAGATTTATCAAGATTTAATCTTAAACCAGAAATTAACCAATTTAATAACCTCGATAGCATTTACAATAGGATTTTTCGAGCCATCTAAAAATAAGGGTGGTGTCGTCTACGAACTGTGTTATTTTAACATGTTTATCGCCAATTATGATACCTTGAGTGTTATTATTTACTCTCACAGCTATACTCATAAGTTCAGCGCCCATAAAATAAAAATATAGCCAACTTAAGCAACCTTGGCGAATGCCACGTGACAATGAGAAATATGTGATACATAAACCATTGTTTAGTACACAACTATTTATTGTGTATAAATAATTTAATCCATTTTTTTAAATCGCTCCCAAAGCCAAAAATTGAAGACATTCGAACAAAGTTGACACTGAAAGTTTATCATAGGCCTTTTCAAAACGATAACAAAGAGAATACAGGCACATATTATTCCCGCCGGTTCAATAATGTCAAGAAGCAACCTGACATTCCCCAATATATCTATTAGCTAGAACCCAGTTTGATCATTAGAAATAACCGAACTTCTCACTTTTTGATTTCGTTTGCAATGATTTTAGCGGCCACTTTGTAATCCACATTCAGGAGGGATATGGGTCTCCAATTCTTAAGTAATTCCTCATTTTACATTCTTAGGGATTAAGGAGGAAACTGATACCCATTTTTGACAAAACTGATAAGTGACCAGTATAAATTGCATTACTTGATGGATTTGACCAAAATAATCCCAATTTGAGTTCCAAAAAATTTTATTAAAATTCTTATAGGGTACCCATCAGATTCCTGGGCTCTTTGCATTAGGCATGGGGAACTTAACAGCAGTTAACATCACCAATTGTAATATACCTTCACAACAGCAGCTTGCGCTTTAGATATTTATGAACTATACATTTAAAGGATACCAATTTATCAAGAATGATTTTCATTATCACCAATCTTAATTGAGCTAGCATACAAATTCGAGTAAAAGTTAACCTTTAATCAGAATGCTTCACTCCCTGTGATAATCATACCATCCCACAATCTTTTAATTTTGGTGAATACATTTTTGTGAGTAATGCCGTTTCTCGAGATTAAAAAAAAAGTAATTTGAATTTTCTCGCCTCCTCAAACCATCTAGATTTGTGCGAAGTATAGCACCTTTAGCTTTATGTTCATACAAAGATTCCAACTCTCTTTTTTTACTCTTTAACAGAAACTCTGGATAATTATTATAGGTGTAAAGTGCCTTCTAATTGTGATCTCATTTTCGAGATAATTAAGTTGCTTATTTTGATCTCTTGCTTTCCTTACAGAATACTTAATTGTTTCCCCCTTATACACACTTAAATTGTTTCCCACCAAAATTGAGGGGTTTATCTTCAAGCATGTTCATGTACAATATCAATACTTTGTCTCACTAAATTAAAGTAGGGAACATCGGTCGGTAAGGATACATAAACTTCCACACCACCCGTCCAGTTTTCATAGTTAGCATTTAAAATGACGATACCATTGACTGATGCAGATCTAAAGCCTGTGTAATTATGCAATTTTCATAACAGCATTTAAGTGTTTTACTAATTAACAAAGAAATCCAAACGACACCTAATTGGCGGGTATTATTAGAAGCCCATGTATAATTCCTTGTATTTGGGTTCAGTTCACGCCAAATAATCAATAAGGCACTTTTATCCATTAAATTACTAATCCATAGTGCCTTTTGATTTGTTTGCAATCCTACCCCTTTTTGTCAAGGTTTCACTTAAGCACGCCATTAAAATCGCGCCAAAAATAACTGAATCACAACAAAAATTGATCAAGCATTTGTCAATTTGTTTGAGAATGGGGACAATCATCATTGGGTGCGTAAAGTTCACCAACCAAGTAAAAAACTTTACCATCCATATCAATATCAAACCCTACCAAACCGCCCCATAGGATCAATTGACCTTTTTACTATTGAAAACACAAGCTTTTATCAAATAAAGGGCCGTACCTCTATATGGAACTCCGTGGCTCCAGAGGGTTTTTGCTCCCCACTCATTACCCCAACATTTCCACATACCACAACACTATGGTCGATTGAAGAAAATATATGAGACTTTCTTTTTATGTAACCATAAAAGAGCTGAGCCTATTATTTGTATCACGTAAAACCTTTAACATTCCAAAGTGGCAAAACTTGAGTTTCAGTCCTTAAATGTTGAGTTCTCAAAACAATACAATTATTCTTCCACATTGACGTTGACACACACACACACAAAATTTTGCCCATAAGAGACGTAAAACATAGAACACATTAACTTCCTTGTGGAGGGCACGACTGCGGTTTTCCACAGAAACCACATATTCACAAGGGACTGACCACTTTTTCCAATCAATACAATAATGGAAATCATGCATAAAAGTGGTCAATATTTTCCTAGTTCTGGATGTTAATCACATTGTCACAAAACAGTTTTCTGCTTCCAAGAGTATCGAATAAATGGCATAAAAGTCTAGCAGTCACCTTTCAAATTTCACTTGCTTTCAACACACTGTACTTGTACCATCTGTATCAACTACACGCAAACTTGCAGGAAAGTTAACGTATACCTTTCTTCCTGGGTCTTCCTGGAGCAGTTCCCATCTTTTTTTCCACAACTTTTTCCTCTCACCTTGCAACTTCTGGCTTAAGTCCTCAGCAATTATCACTTTAGCACCTGGATATGGGTATGTCTTCAAATTTCGAGCCGCTTTCAGGACTTTCTGCCTATCAAGATATCTGAGAAACTTTGCTTATGTTGTGTTGAGCTTATTTACAATGAATAAAACGAAAGGAAATTAAAACGTAGTTATAAATCGGTAGTTATAAATTTCAGACTTTTAAATACTGCAAAGTAATTTGTGGAAAAAAGGAGGTGTGTGTGTGTTGATATAAAGTGTTTTTTAAGCAACAACTTTGTGACAGAGCCAAATGTTTCCTCTCTTCAAAACTTAAAATTTCCTAAACATCCAATTCTAAGTAAAGTTATTCAAAGAAATGTCGTTGAATTTTAGGCCGAACTTGTTTTTGGGAACCCTTATATTACGTTAGGAAAGTACCGAAACAAACTCCCGATTGAAGTTTACTGCTGTGGACAACCGTGCCGAATTCTGCAACCCGGAAGTAAGTACCGGCACAAAAATCAATGGCGGTGCATTTGAAGCTACAATAGCTCCAGAATTAATAAACAAATCCGTCTTGGCACTGCAACACGAAGTAACCATACTTTGAGCTTATCTACCCACTTATGCAACAATCCTGTGCAGACTGGGGAACTGATGACTCCAAGTTACCACTCTCATCGCCTGTCTTTGCGAGCGTGTTTGACGAATTGCTTTTTTGCAATCATCTGAGAAACCCACACGGTTTTCCTCTTTGTCCCCCCTTCGTCTGCCCATAATGATAGGTTGCTTAAGTTTTTTTTTCTTACAAGATTTGGCAATGACAGGTAATGCCAACACAAAAAAGTAAACGATCTGAAGGTAAACAGTTTGATTTTCTTTTAGGGGGTAGGTGAACAAATGAGGTTAAAGAAGGGTGAGGTGTGAATATAGGTATTAGAAAGTATCAAAAAGTGAGTGAATTAAGAAGGTAAGAGTGGATGAAAAATGAGAGTAAAAGACGGGAGATAAGGTAATTGAGACATTGAGAAGAGGTGTGTCAAAAGAGCAGAAGGGAATCAGACTAAAGAGACAGAAAAGGAAAGGTCAGGACAGAATGAATGCAAGGCAAGAGGAGTTGGGCGTGCATGTAAATCTAATGGCACATCCACCGCGGAAGCTATTAACCGAAAAGGTAACTTAATAGTGCGCCACCCTTCCGGTTGAACTGAATGCATATATAATAGCAATATGCCACATACGATTGAAGGCAAACTCCTTGATTTTATCACAAGGGAAAATACTATCAAATCAGCATATCTCCAAAATTGTATTTGAATGTGATGACGTGTTATAGGTAAGTGGGTTGCAAGTTACATGTGTCCTTCTATGGACAGAAACGATCGGATTCATAATTTCTGCAGAAGAAAATCGAAATTAGGCACCATGTAGGTCACGTAATACCCCTGGTATCCGATTCATAACGAATGCATCATTAACATAACAACAACTGGGAAGTTATGTATGTAAATAGAGGTTGTGCATGTGAACGTCATCGACCGTAATGCTGAACTTTGTTCAACAGGATCAAATCAGAAACCGCTGTTATTGAACCATATTATTGGTATACAAACAAGATTATTCCCAAGGTTTCACCATGGAAGAAAGAGATAAGAAGGAACCACAACGACCCACTTGACGTTTGAACGATCTATCTGCCGCCCCATAATTGCAATTGTTATTCATATTCTCTCAAGTGGCCCTTCCGAGGATAATCCTATTCAGATTTTCTCGCTCGAGAGAATTCTCAGGTCGTGGTTGTTACTTTATTGCGAAGTAAATACTCAAACATATGGCGGTTCCCATGGAAACCGATCAACACGTCCCGGGGGGTTCTTGGAACTACCGCTAGGGGTATCAAATTCAAATTGATCAAGTTCTAGTCCCAACTAGGGGTACAAATTCAGTTGTGATTGTGACTGGTTCAATGATACAAATAGGAAAAATTAACATAAAATAACCCTAAGTATGTACTTTTTCTTACATGAACAAGTGTCATTTTTCTTGTATATTGGCTATTTTAAATGTGTATCTTTTTTTCCATCGAAGATGGTATAAAATCGGAGTAGATAAAAGCCACTACATTGCAAGTTACCCTAGCATATGTGTAGCAAGCAAATGATTGGCAGAATATCACAGTCATGACAGAGTTGGGTGGTTGTCTCATGTAGCAGTGCAAAGTCCTCTGGTTCCAATTATTTTATGAATTAAGGACATGGTATATGCCTACTAGGAATTTTTTTACATTTCCTAAGCAGCTAGAAACAAAACCTTTGATTGAATGACAGCGCACCCATCACAGTGGATAACTTCTCAGTTCATTGACATGTAATGGATAATATGACCCATGGTTTTTAGAGTACCATTATGTGTACAATGCCCAGATAGCACACACTATGAGTTACAATATGCTCATCAACCAAGGGCACAGTTCAGTGGGTTGTACTTGTACATGTATTGACAAGAACTGATCTTGTGTATTCTAGGTATCATATATTATACACAACACTCAGGGGTGTGTTTTCTAAATACATTTCTGAATGAAAGCTATTGAACTGTGCCATAGGAGTTGATACTTCATTGCCTCATAGTGACAAGCATTGGTTTAAAACCTGTTTCCTGTAAGTTTGAATTTTGTAATCTCAGTGCAGTGGACTGTAGTTAAAATATTTAGAATCTATTTGGTTGATAAACTACCCACAATGTTCCACATAGTTGAACAATCACAACAGGGGCACTCACCTATGAAATGGATAGGGCTGTATAAAGGCTGGCATTTCCAAACCAGTGGTATTTCAAAATTAAAGGTTGATGCCTGAAATATATACTGTGGTTATATCATCTCTCCAATATACGAAAGGGTTTCCTATGATCTCAAGTATTACACTAACGTATTAAGTGCTAACATCCTCGCTAAGCGATGGTTGTCTTTTTAAAAGACTATTCTTGTCATATATTGAGAACAGGTCCCGCAAGGGGTATAATCTCACTGCAAAATTACCTTCAATCAATTTTTATTTGTTCATCATGGAATAGGCCTATAGCAAAAACAATATGATAAATAATTATGTAAATTAATGCAAGTCAGTGAAAAAAGTGTGCATACAAGTAAAGGACGTTGATAATAAATTAAGTGGAATTTCAAATAAGAGGTATATAATGGGATATAATAGTGGAAAATATATTAAATTAGCACAGTACCCTTTTTGGATGTCATATTACTTCTGTGCCGTTAGCGTGTATATTTTCACTGAAAAATAGATAATTTCACCACATTTGGGTATATTTTAACTGAAATTGGTCCCGTTAGGCACTTTCAGAACCCTGGAACGGAGCCTGGGTGCCCAAACGAAAATCCAAGACGAACCCCCCCCCCACCCCCCGGTTAGAATTTAGTCAAAACTTTCATCCTTTATTTTTCACACTGGGCAGTCGTGGGCAGTAAAGCTGCTGAACGCATTACGATGTACATTTTAACGTCTTATATAACGAAAACAAACAACAAATCAAAATAACACCGGAGACAGCCGGAACATGTTGTAATATGCAATATACTTTTACACTTTTTACGTGTTCGGACATAGCCAGTTTCAAAATATTCTACAGTAGTGATTGCTCGCCAATCATTGATTGCGGCAGAGGAATTATATGATCAAAGGGTGGCTGCTGAATCAAAGGGGGTGAACGCGTCAAAACCAGTCGTTCCGTGCTGGCGCTGACATTTTGAAATATTGCACGGATAATTATCAGTTGGGTGCTTGCTATACACACATATGTCAATTCGATACAAACAATCCCTGCCAAAAGAACAGTTGTTGGATGTTGGGCTATTGGGTGGTTAAAGTTGTGTCCTACCCATTCCACACAAAGAATGAAATGACACATCAGTAGTCTTTGATTTAAATTAAACGCCGTCAAATGAAAAATCTTTTTCACTAAGCGCGCCTTGCATTATAGAAAAAAGAGTATATGAGCACAATGCTCCAGGTTACACTATTATTACACCTGGCACTCTAACACCATACCATAATTGGTATACTACCGATTAGTGTATATGCAAAGCGGCAACGGCAACCCACAGTATGTGGAAGAAGAGGAGGCAGCCATGCTTTCTATTGTTGGTACTCTAGGTTTTCTTTGTGGTCGGAAAAACATGCGAGACGGTGAATTTCTAAAGATTACGTACGTTTTGCCTCTCTATCTATATAGAACCTCTTTGGTTGAATCCCTTCCTTTTGTGCGGGTGAATGGATAAACAGATTAAAATCGGATTTTGGAAGTCATTGTGGTTCCTTCTTATCTCTTTCTTCCATGGTTGCACGCAACATTAAATTGAATGGACTGCATTACGGTACAGGACACCCGTTCGATTCTTTTGTTCCAAGCCAATCGATTAAAACAGGTAACAACCTCTATACCATTTGCACTCAACCAGGTAATGAGTTTAGATTTCAGCTTCTGATATACGCACAGTATTGGTTAATGATGTAACTTTACCTCGCTTACCTAATCCAAGGTATCTTAGGACATGACACTGTAGGAACAAGTTTGAACACAAGTCAACCATTTTAGTGAAAGAAAATAGTTTTTAACCTAAATAAAATGCAACAGAAACAATTTTTGTGTTATCATACTACTGAATTGTCACAAAGTAACGTGTCAAAAGTTTAGAAAAATAAATAATGGGGAACATGTACAAAATAGGGGCTAAATTTTGTACAGGGGTCAAAAGTAAAGCAGGTCTAATTGTTTTGAAACCTACACCAACTTATCATCTGGTCATGAGGATTAAAAAAGTATAGTTTGCGATATCTACGGTCATTAGTTTCAGGATTATAGGTTCATAACGGTTCAAGGTCATCCTGGGGTAATTCTTTCACAGTGCTCCTATTTTGACGAAACTAGTCTCAAATTGTTTGTCTGGTCATATCCTACAACAGAAAATACATATTTGCCCTGCATTTAACATTTTAGTACATGTATGTAAAGCATTAATGACCCCATAGGACATGTAGACCATTATTACATTTTGACCTCTAATTACATGACCAAATGGTGAAATGAGTGCAAGTATTATATTCCCTCGTCCTTTGGGACTATATGAATAATTTAGGACCATTTTGAAAAGTTTTACCCCAGTACGACATTGAACCTTTATTGCCCTATAACTATTAAACTATAACCCACAGATAGGACAAACTATACTTTTTAATCCGTAGGACATGGCCAAAATGTTATATAGATTTCGGTACAATTATACCTACTTTACATTTCCCCTGTACAAACCTTGCCCCTTGCAAATTCATGTTCCCCGCTACTTATAACTTTAGAATTTTGATATGTTATTCTCAACAACACCAAAATTGTTTCTGTTGCAATTATTTTGAGGTCAAGCCATTATTTTATTTTATTTTCTTGCACTATTTGGGCAATATTGAGTTGTGTTTACATTTTGACCTACATTTTAAAACGTCCTTGCCAATGCGCTGGAACTGCGCCAAACAAATAAAAAGTTTGGCCGAATCTGCTATATAATCCACAACGTATGAAATTTAGCCAATGAGTTAGAACTAAGCTTTTAATACACAAAGGATTGACAATTAAATATAAGTAGTGTGGAAGTTACTTCCGAACAATTCGTTCCGGACAACGGAAACGTTATTGTGCAATAATTTTGACGATATAAATTTTGGTGATGTGTTCCAGTGTTGAGGCCTGAGGTAAGCTTCTGTCAAATTATCGCAAATTATAAATTGGGCTATAAAAAACCCTCAGCACCGCAAAGGAAAAGTCAAAGCTTGCACCACATGTTTTGATTATGACCTCAATATTCACACCATTTCTGAATGCGAAAGAAAAATGGGCATAATTACATTATACCCTCCGCACCTACTCTGTAAGTGGGCTTTATTCCGTTAACGGAATGAAGGACATGATAATACAGAATAGGTGCGAAGGGTTAAATGTAATTTTGCCGAATAGGATATGAGAAGAGTAGGTTGGTCAGGACATAAGAACACACATCGCACGCACATAGTAGGTGAGCAGATTATGACCGAAAAGTGCTCTAAAAATAGCGGAGGTGGCAAGTCGTGTACTTCAAACTAATTTTGGTATTTTTGGAAAGTATGGGTGCTGAAAACATCACAAATCAAAATTACCCAGAATCCCTTTGGGGAAACATATTCTAATGGCGTCTTCAAAATGGTCGCCATTCTGCGTGTTTGGGTATACCGTTTCAATACTGTATTCTTAAATAATCGCGATTTGAACACCGTTTTTTAAAACTATATTTCATTAATTTTGATAAGTGGCACTACTAATTAATTAACACGTGAGCACTTGCAATGGAATAACACTAGAGGGCGCTTGACAAAATGGCCGCCAATGTGCAATGAATGACTGCTTACTGAAATGGTCCAATTTGAGGTTGTTTTGGAGACGTAATTAATTGGGCGGTGGTGAAATGTCACATACTAAGAATTAATGTGGTATTTTGTGCAAGTACTGGTGCTGACAACATCAAAAATCCAAATTACCCAGAATCCCTTTGGGGAAACATATTCTAATGGCGTCTTCAAAATAGCTGCCTTCCTGCATGTTTGAGTTTATCGTTTCAATACTGCGTTTATAATCGTGATTATTTTTTCATCAATTATGATAAGTAGCACTACTATTTTAATTAACACGTAACTACACGTGATCATTACAATATGATAACACTAGAGGGTAATTACAAAATGGCCGCCAATGGTCACTCCTTACTGATAGAAAAAGTCTAATTTGAACTTGGTTTTGTAAAGTAATTAATTGGCAGAGGTGAACTGCCATACTTGTACCTATTGTTGGTATATTGGAAAAGTATGGATCCAGACAACATTACAAAACCAAAAATTACCCAGAATTCCTTTTGGGAACATATTGTAATGGACCCTTCCAAATGACTGCCATTCTGTGGGTTTGGATATATCGTTTCAGCCCTGTTTCTTAACACAATTTGAAAACATTTTTGTATTTATTAAGTAGTAATATTATTTAATGAACATACACTTACTTTATATAATACAGTGATGTGACACTAGAGGACATTTACTAAAATTACTAAGAATCCCTTTTGAAAAACACATTATAATGGCATTTTAAAAACGGCCACCATGTGTATTATTGGGTCAGGATTCAGGACCAAAGATCTTATTATATTCTAGATAACCGAATTTTCCTGAAAACTGGAAAACAGAGTATTATAATGAGCATACTCACTTCATTATCATATTTTTGGGCACCGCAATTTTTGGTTTGAATATCGTCATATTGGGGAAGACATGTATATTTACGAAGGCACCCACGTATTTGTATAAGTTGCATTTCCCCATCGATTGCTTTCTGCAAATTAATCACAGAAAATTGAGCAATTAGACAATGGCAAATTAGGAAAAAAATGCAACACACACAAAATTAATCTCCTTCCAAAAACCACCGACGCTAAAAAATAATGAAATTTCACTCGATAAGATTTCATACAGTGATCAATCTTAACTTTTGGAGCGATTTTTATTCAGTGGTTTTTCACTCTTTTTGTGTGAATTTAATGAATTTCACTCTTTTAAAGAGAAATTGTTCACTCTTTGCATTTAGAGATTAACATACAATGCGTGGTGCAGAGTGTTTGTGTGCGTATGGGTTCTTTCTGCATTAGCACCTTCTACACCTAGGAATGGCTTACGCACGCACTGCGATATGCCATTGATATCATTTGGCTGCAGGAACATAAACATACACAGTGAATCACTTTCGAGACGTTCGTTGGGTACACATTAGATACACCCAGCATGAAGATCAAGAACAATGCTTCTAATGGAAAATGTAGGAGTCCTCTTGCCACCTAGAGCCCTCCAAGCTTGGTCCAGCATCGTTTGATGTAATGAGTGCAACAGGAAAGTTGCTATGTTGGTCTGCCTGCCCAGAGATAGCTAACGAGACGGCAATCCTGGTCATCCGTCAACCATAAGGTTGCTGACAGAGTGCCCATCAGGACTAGTCTTCTCTCCATGAAGGAATATCAAACATGCCTCAAGACCGGTGGACCTAACTATATTCCCACAGTTATATGGAAATCTGCGTACTTCCATGTTCAGCTGTTGGAATTTTGCAATTAGTTCTACAAAGGAAATAAGTCCGTTGCCTTTTCAAAGTCATCTATCACACCTCTGCCAAAGAAAGGTGATGCCCAGCTACCCTAATTACACTGATTCACATTGCCATTAAAATCTACAACTCAATGTTGCTCAATAAAATCTCTCCTCCCACCGATCCTATACTCAGACGAAACCAGAGTGACTTCCTTGGAGGTAGATCTGCAGATACTAGGAGAGGCTGTCAGTGCTATTGCTATATGTAGGAATCCCAACATCATTTGCACAGAATATGGATGGTCACACTAGAGTATTTCTGACAACTGCTGGTATTTTCAAGGGAGACACCTCAGCTCCCTACCTCTTAGTGATCGTTGTAGACTATCTACTTGGACAATTTAACAACGGCAAAAGACTCTCAAAGCAATAAAGTCAAGGCGCCAGACTGGAATGCATCTCACAGATCTTGCACATGGTCTTGTGGTCACTGCAGACAAGCTAGTGATTACAAGATACACAAGACTTGTTGATATGCCTGGAAAATGCTGCCGCAAGGTAGCGTTGGTCTCTTTCTTAATGCTAAGAACACTTGGAATCATTACTTTCTGTACTAACGTGGAAGAGTTTGGGTAGAGAGTATTCTATTATATTGAGCTGAAACCTGGACCATGAAAAAGGAGCTTGAAGATCCCATTGAAGAAACATATGTCAGGCTGCTTATGAGAGCGCAGAACATGTCCTGATAAAAATGTGGGCTAAAAAGTGACCTATCCAATCTCCTCCATTGTTGTCGAACTTTGAGGTCACAAACTAGTCCCCCCCGATTTCTCCCGGTCTATGTCGTTTTTTGTTGACCAGTTCAAATACAAACCTTTCGCTTCGCTTGCTGGCTGAGCCTATTTTTCACTGACGCTCCCCAAAATTGAAGGGGGTTGACTGTAAGTGCGATGCCTTAGCTGTGCGATGTTAAAAATGTCAAACTAGTACATGTTCAGGGGTGGGCCTTAACGCCCTCTTTCCATTTCCCTTGCTCTTGCTTAATTTCCGCTCCCCCCCCCACAGTTTTTTTTCCTGTACCCGTCTTTCCGGTCGATTGAGGATACAGTTCCCATTCGACCAGTGCTGTTCCGTTTCCTGTTTTTGATTACGTTGCTGGCCTATTGCCACTATTGGCACTTGAGTTCTTGGTTTATAAATTTGTGATCGAGGTACATTGGCAGCCAGTTTGGTAGGTTCCTTCCAGTGTCGCGTTACTGAAAGTGAACATATGTTAATTAAACAGTATGTAGTACTACTTAATCATGTAAATAAATCAATTACGTTTTAAATAATAGTAGAAAGGTGTTCAAATTATTTAAATACAAATACTGCAAAAATATACCGAAAAGGGCAGAATGGTGTCCAATTGAAGATGCCATATTTGCCATTTGTTTGGGGGTTTGGGATTTTGCTAGTGTGTAATGTAGTCATTCAACGCATATTGGCGGCCATTATGGCAATTAAACGCCCTCCAGTGTTATGCTGCTGTAAGTGATCACGTGTAAATAATTAGTAGCACTACTTATCAAGATTGACGAAAAATAGTTGAAAAAAGGGTGTTTAAATTGCGATTATTTAAGAAACCAGTGTTGAAACAATATACCCAAAACACAGAATGGCGGCCATTTTGAAGACGTTATTAGAATATGTTCTCCCAAAGGGATTCTGGGTATTTTTGGTTTGTGATGCTGTCACCACCCATACTTTCACAAAATATCAACATTACATTATAGTATGTGACATTTCACCACCGCCCAATTAATTACTTCCCCAAAACAAGCTCAAATTGGACCATTTTAATCAGCAAGTAGCCATTAAACGCACATTGGCAGCCATTTTGACAAGCGCCCTCTAGTGTTATTCCATTGCAAGTGCTCACGTGTTAATTAATTAGTAGAGCCACTTATCAAAATTGATGAAAAATAGTTCAAAGGTGTTCAAATCCCGATTATTTAAGAATGCAGTATTGAAACGATATAACACAACTCGCAGAATGGCGGCCATTTTGAAGACGCCATTAGAATATGTTCCCCCAAAGAAATTCTGGGTAATTTTGATTTTGATGTTGTCAGCACCCATACTTTCCAAAAATACCAAAATTAGCTTGTAGTACGCGACTTGCCACCTCCGCCCAAAATACAACCCTAATCTGCTCGCCTATAGGCATAAGCATATCGTTGGCTTGCACCGCCAATACGTATGTTAATTCGCGGGCTCGAAACATCGAACACGCGGGATCGAATTGACCATGAGCATTGAGATTCGAGCCACTAACTCACACGTGCATGTACTCTACGAAATAAAGCGCAACCCACGTAACAATGATAGATACCCAGATTAATTCCGTACAATAACCCACGTACTCGAACACCAATGGTGATTGGTTAACTTCGAACCCGCGGATGAACCCAAGTTCTGTTGGAGTTGGCCAACCATATAAGCACACTGTCATACTTCGGAGCTAAGTTACTTTTGGTACATTTCATTGCTTGACCCCGTGACCCATATAATGCATTTAGGCTCATAAATGACCACATGGAAGCATGTTAAATATCCATTGTGTATTGAAATAAACTGAAGAGAAAACTTACTAAAGGCAAATTGTGCTCATAGAGCACGAACCTAGACGTGTGAATAGTATGACACTGATCCCAGGATGACCTTCGACCCCAATTTGTGAATACCCTGTATGAGACTTGGGTCAGGACTACTTATGACGAGCTCTGGTTTAGATCAAGCCAACCTTGTAATACAGGAAGCATTTTATATATATATTAGGTGGGGTTAGAGAGACCACCCCTCTCCTTGAATGTCTTTGTATTTAATTTTTTTAGAGCAGCACACATGCCTTGTGACCTGCCAAATGCTGTGACCAAATGGTAATGATAGTACCTCAGAAGTTAGAAAGAGCAAAGAGGGGAGTTAGAGCGACTGACCTTTAGAGATCCCTGTGTGATTATTGACCCCAATTTAATCTGACGAAGTCTGGTTAAGATTAAGCCAAACTAGAAACATACTAGAAACATTTAGAAATAGTTTGGGGGTTTGGGGGTTAGAGAGATTGCCCCTGTTTTGACCTCTGAATGACTTTCATTCAAAATCTGTGAGCACCCCACATGGATGAGACCTGGAATACTGTGACCAACGGGTATTGTTAGTACTTCAAAACTGAGGCAGAAGGCCCCAAAAGGAAAATTAGAGCGACTGACTTGTAGTAAAGCCTGCGTGACCTTTGAACCCAATCTGTAAACACCCTCTATGAGACGTGAGTCAGGGATTCTTCTGACAAAGTCTGGTTAAGATCAAGCAATCGTGTAATTTAATGCGTTAGAGAGATTGCCCCTGTTTTGACCCCTGAATGACTTAGAATTTAAAATCTGTGAGCACCCTATATGCCTTGGGGCCTAGTTAATACTGTGACCGAGTGACATTGATAGTACCTCAAAAACTTAGGCAGAAACAGGAAACAAGGGATTAGAGAGACTGAGCTGTAATGACCCTGGATGACCTTTGACCCCAATCTGTGAACACCCTGTATGAGACTTTGGTCAGGGCTTTGTCTGACGAAATCTGGTTAAGATCAAGCCAACCGTGCAATACTGGCTAGAAGCATTTTCAAATATAGAGAGGGGTTAGACAGACTGACCTTTTTGACCCCTGAATGACTTTGGATTCATACTCTGTGAACACCCCATATGGCCAGGTACCTGACAATCACTGTGACCAAATGGTATCGAAAACACATGCGAACTGTGGGATAATAAGGAAAAGGGGTAAGAGAGCGTATGACCTCTATGAGTCCTCGAAGCAAGCGACAAAAAGCACCTTACATTAGTGCACAACACGTAGCCCTCATCGGGGCTCTAACCCGAGACCTTTATATCATGATTCGGCCGTCATATCCACTGGACCAAACATGACCTCGAATTAGGCAAAGATTATCAATATGTAATATCTTTTTTTTTCTTTTACAGATTAGCGGAAACTTACACCATGGAAAGGTGGTTCGTAATCGCTGAATGTACTTTCTTTGTAATATTCCTTACCGTTGTAGCCGGACTGTGAGTACGCCGGACTATAATTACTTCTACACCGGTGTGAAAGCAAATATAGTCCGGCAGGAGCCATAGTCCGGACTCCATAGACGATAACTGAATAAAGCGTGAAACCAATGTTGCGTGAAGAGTCAACTGATCGAATTGAGTGCCCTATTCCTTACCGTTGTAGCCGGACTGTGAGTACGCCGGACTATAATTACTTCTACACCGGTGTGAAAGCAAATATAGTCCGGCAGGAGCCATAGTCCGGACTCCATAGACGATAACTGAATAAAGCGTGAAACCAATGTTGCGTGAAGAGTCAACTGATCGAATTGAGTGCCCTATTCCTTACCGTTGTAGCCGGACTGTGAGTACGCCGGACTATAATTACTTCTACACCGGTGTGAAAGCAAATATAGTCCGGCAGGAGCCATAGTCCGGACTCCATAGACGATAACTGAATAAAGCGTGAAACCAATGTTGCGTGAAGAGTCAACTGATCGAATTGAGTGCCCTATTCCTTACCGTTGTAGCCGGACTGTGAGTACGCCGGACTATAATTACTTCTACACCGGTGTGAAAGCAAATATAGTCCGGCAGGAGCCATAGTCCGGACTCCATAGACGATAACTGAATAAAGCGTGAAACCAATGTTGCGTGAAGAGTCAACTGATCGAATTGAGTGCCCTATTCCTTACCGTTGTAGCCGGACTGTGAGTACGCCGGACTATAATTACTTCTACACCGGTGTGAAAGCAAATATAGTCCGGCAGGAGCCATAGTCCGGACTCCATAGACGATAACTGAATAAAGCGTGAAACCAATGTTGCGTGAAGAGTCAACTGATCGAATTGAGTGCCCTATTCCTTACCGTTGTAGCCGGACTGTGAGTACGCCGGACTATAATTACTTCTACACCGGTGTGAAAGCAAATATAGTCCGGCAGGAGCCATAGTCCGGACTCCATAGACGATAACTGAATAAAGCGTGAAACCAATGTTGCGTGAAGAGTCAACTGATCGAATTGAGTGCCCTATTCCTTACCGTTGTAGCCGGACTGTGAGTACGCCGGACTATAATTACTTCTACACCGGTGTGAAAGCAAATATAGTCCGGCAGGAGCCATAGTCCGGACTCCATAGACGATAACTGAATAAAGCGTGAAACCAATGTTGCGTGAAGAGTCAACTGATCGAATTGAGTGCCCTATTCCTTACCGTTGTAGCCGGACTGTGAGTACGCCGGACTATAATTACTTCTACACCGGTGTGAAAGCAAATATAGTCCGGCAGGAGCCATAGTCCGGACTCCATAGACGATAACTGAATAAAGCGTGAAACCAATGTTGCGTGAAGAGTCAACTGATCGAATTGAGTGCCCTATTCCTTACCGTTGTAGCCGGACTGTGAGTACGCCGGACTATAATTACTTCTACACCGGTGTGAAAGCAAATATAGTCCGGCAGGAGCCATAGTCCGGACTCCATAGACGATAACTGAATAAAGCGTGAAACCAATGTTGCGTGAAGAGTCAACTGATCGAATTGAGTGCCCTATTCCTTACCGTTGTAGCCGGACTGTGAGTACGCCGGACTATAATTACTTCTACACCGGTGTGAAAGCAAATATAGTCCGGCAGGAGCCATAGTCCGGACTCCATAGACGATAACTGAATAAAGCGTGAAACCAATGTTGCGTGAAGAGTCAACTGATCGAATTGAGTGCCCTATTCCTTACCGTTGTAGCCGGACTGTGAGTACGCCGGACTATAATTACTTCTACACCGGTGTGAAAGCAAATATAGTCCGGCAGGAGCCATAGTCCGGACTCCATAGACGATAACTGAATAAAGCGTGAAACCAATGTTGCGTGAAGAGTCAACTGATCGAATTGAGTGCCCTATTCCTTACCGTTGTAGCCGGACTGTGAGTACGCCGGACTATAATTACTTCTACACCGGTGTGAAAGCAAATATAGTCCGGCAGGAGCCATAGTCCGGACTCCATAGACGATAACTGAATAAAGCGTGAAACCAATGTTGCGTGAAGAGTCAACTGAACTGAGTGCTCTATTCTTTACCGTTGTAGCCGGACTGTGAGTACGCCGGACTATAATTACTTCTACACCGGTGTGAAAGCAAATATAGTCCGGCAGGAGCCATAGTCCGGACTCCATAGACGATAACTGAATAAAGCGTGAAACCAATGTTGCGTGAAGAGTCAACTGATCGAATTGAGTGCCCTATTCCTTACCGTTGTAGCCGGACTGTGAGTACGCCGGACTATAATTGCTTCTACACCGGTTCGACTCCGGCCATTCCATTTTTCAATAGTTGCGTGCGCTTTCCAGCTTCA
The DNA here is from genome assembly GCA_023653785.1 of Ophioderma brevispina. NCBI lineage: Eukaryota > Metazoa > Echinodermata > Ophiuroidea > Amphilepidida > Ophiodermatidae > Ophioderma > Ophioderma brevispina. The sequence goes on along the minus strand of JAMKCH010002268.1, from coordinate 23,223 downwards.
GGGAAGATTAATATAAAAAATCAGTGTAAATTATTATGTAATTTGACCCAATGTTGGGCAAAGTTTACCACATTGGCAATTAATAATTACCCAACGTTGGATAAAAGCCACCCAAAACTCTGAATTGGGCAAATTTGTTTTGTTTAGAAATATTTTGCCTCAATAATGTAGACTTGATATTTGAACTAATTTGGGTAAAGTTGTTTTTCAACGTTGCAACATTTCTCGGTTCACAAAGATATACTTTATAGCGTCAATAATAGCCAATAGAGATCCGCGGTCCTTTCCACTTTGGCGCAAATTCGCCCTTGTTCTTCGGCTTAAAGGATTTGTTCATTTTTAGATATAGTTTTCTCTACTTATTGAAAGCCCTACACTTTGCACAAGCTGCCTACTAACTACCGTGGGAATAGCTTGCGGTTTTTGATGCTAGACACGATATCATATTGCAACGCCCTAATCACTACCTTGTTAATATTGTTGGTTAACCACTAAAACAGCAGTTTTTTGCACGTATCTTGAGAACGAACGGGATTGAAAGCTGAAATTTTCCTGAGACATGAGAAAAATAAGCCTTTCAGCTGATATCAAAATTCATGCTACTCCGGTTAAATCAGGGGGGGGTCTCCAAATACGAATCAGAACAAGCACCTTTAAGATTTTTTTTTGCTTTCATTTGTTTTGATTGTTTTTTTTCAGCGAGTGCTTCCTTGTGCATAGTGCCAATCTAGTGTCGATTGCATTTACTTGGTCCTAAGTGTGGATGGTGCCAACAAGAGGTACATATTAAGTAACCGTAACCTTTTAGAACAGCGGTTTCATCATCCGTTGCACTCCACGATTATACGTGCTATACTCGTCCAATTTACGGCGTTTCATGGTGATACATAAAAAGCCATGCTAACATTGTTTTCCCAATTTGAAACTTGTAAATTTTGGAGTAGGTCAGTCTCGAACCGGGGGTCATGAATTTGGAAGGAGCGTGATGAGAGCCCCCCCCCCTCAAATTGGGTCATCTGGAGGCCTTTCCATGACCGTGGAGAGCAAAGGTTCATTCTCATTCGATTTGTCTTCTCTAATGAATATGTTTACCGAGGGTGCACCTCGTGAGGGCTGGGCGGATCCAAAAGGGGCAAATCCATAATGCAGGGGTCAAATGAAAATGCTTGGATTGCTGTAAAAGGTAACCACGTGTCCGTCTTGTTACAAGGGTTAGAATAATTACAAGTTATGGTTACGGAGATATAACAAATCTCAAATGTCAAGGTCATCACCAAATGAAGGTCAACTGTCTACCGTCGATTTCTTTAAAAAAAATGGTCTCAAATTGTTTACGACAGGGATTGCAACAGAAGTAGTTAACACCTCACTTTGAATTGTTTTTCGGAGGTACATGACAGATAGTCAATATGCCATTGACCTCATTTACATCCCTTAACTATCATACCAGTACAAATATTTTTGTCGTATCTCAGTACACCTATACCATATTTAATCCGTGTAACAAGACGAAGATTTGTGTTATCGTGTAATTACAGCACCCAAGCATTTTTATATATGAACCCCCCCCCCCCAACAACACACACACTTTCACGAGCTGCACCCTTGCTAGATTTTGTTAATTTGTTATAAACACCGCGGCCCAGAACTGCATAGAAGCCTTTGCTACACACACTGGCCAAACGTATTGCAATCATGCAGAAAAAAGATTTCATAATCCAAACTGATCAAAATTGTAAACCAGCGGTTCTTAACCACATATGACGATGAACACATTGAATGTCCATAGTTGTGTTTTTCAACAGATGTTATTTTCCCCAAGATCATAAGTGCGAAAAACAGTTGATTTGATTGCCATGTTCCCTTAAAAGAGCTGACGATAGAACTTGCCAATCGCACCCCAGAAGATTCGACAGACGGCGCGCCACAAATGACCACAAAAAAATCGTGAATTGTACGGGTTTGGTAGGATTTACACTAAATGTTTACAGGACAAAGTGCAGTGGCAGCTTGTGTGGCCGGGGGAGATAATGGCAATGGAAGACAGTGTTCTTAAAAATTCGGAAAATTTTTAGACATCCGCAATGCAATTGAAGTGAATGAATAAATCCACGTTACGATTTGGGCAAATCCATGTCTGAATACGTAGGACATTCCCTACAGTATAACGTCAACTAACGTGGGCTAAAAAGTTCTTTCAAGTTATTCACGCGACCACTTTCTGTCAATTTCAATTTCCTGAGTCCAACAGTGATAGACTTACTTCAATCTTCTATTGATGTTTCTCCTTTCCGGGCCATGGAACCTCCCCGTTTTTCTTCAGTAAACATTCAGCAAACCCAGACAATTAAGGTAGTCAAGCTCTTCTGAAGCTATTTGTAGCTTTCCGTGTCTGCATTTCTTCTGAATTACAATCGGCAAGTTTAAGGAACGTGATAATCTAATCATTGTTTTTCGCGCTCTTGGATCGGAGCCATAACCCTGTATTGTAAACTTAATTTTTTGGCCAGCTTAACGTAATAGTGATAAAGAACTGGTACAATTTGGAGTCCATTTATGATAATATTTTTTCTGCATTTGCAATACTGTTATGTCCAGTGTGTGTAATTTCTTTCTTGCGGAGCATCATTTTGACTTATCAACATTACAGAAAAATAGTTTAGACTTTTTAATAAACCCCCATTCTTTTTTTTTTTTTTTTTTATTTTGTTAAGAAGTTTACTATCGGAACTCCAGATGCGATTTATAGAGCATTTAAGAAGACCGAACGGCTTGGCTTACAGATGTTTAAAGGAAACAGGTGAAACTTTATTACCTCAGGTAAGATCGAGCACAGAGATTAGTCCTGGTCCAAACAAAATCCCACCTTTAAATGATTAATAGCAAAAAACCACAAACAAGACAAACAAACAAACAACATATTCAAACACCCCGGCCTTGGACGTAAACAGCTTTCTTTCACCATGGACAATAAGCACAGTTTTTGGCTCTTTCTGGCCGTTTTCTTACGTTAGGTTTGTCTTTTTTTGTCAACTCCTTTAATCCAGCCTTAGATTGACGACATGTCCGACTGTCGGAACAATGGAGGGTGGTGCCTTTAATGTTTTTGTTTTGGTAAGTTTCATGATCTTTAATCAGTTCACTTTCAACATCCCGGGATTTTCATAGCAAATGTGGCGAGTCAACATTTCCAAATCTCTACACACAAGGACTATTAATTTATAGTTTTATTTCATATGCATATGTTAAGTGTGTGTGTTTTTATTTTTGAAAAGGACAAACAATAGTAGGTAAGATTTAAAACCCAAGAAAGACTGCGTGTCACTTTGTCATGTTACTCATGCTTCTCAAATCTTAAGCCGACAACATACGTACCAATTCCGCTTCTACAAGCTCATTTTTGATGACACATCTGTTTGATCTACCTATCGGATTGAAATTAAATAAATTGTAAAAAAGAGCTTTTTGTTTTCACCTGTTCTCATTTTCGATGAAAGCCACATTTTTGTTCTGTAGGTATCCCTACGTCCCTTAAACTATGCTTAAATAACTTTTTAAAATATCATCGGAGCGAACCCCTGTCTTTGATTAGGGAAATTTGACCCTAGATCTAACAAGAAAATAATGCCTCCTCCTTTTTTTGCGGTGATCGTCAGATTTTCTTTTAGGGACGTTGGGACATCAGAATTGAAATGAAATAATGGTAAATAGAGCTGTTACTCAAGCTTTGAAGGCCATACCAAACAAAAGTTACACAAACATTTATTTAAAAAAAAGCTTTTGGCCCAGTTGTCAAAATTCTGGACCAAATCACGATTTCCTGTTTCGACTGTGGAGTAGTAGGTGTACCATCGTCTATTATCACATTCCTGCCAAAGTTTTATTGGTACTTGCACTTATTTATGGCTTATCCATTTGACAGATTGTCCCCATATAACAGTGTGTTCTATTGTGGGCCGCCAGCATAGGTGGCAGGACCACTTAGCATCCGTTTGCGGATGGATTAAAAATTTAAGTTGTATGTATGTAGGGAGGTGATGTGTGTTTGTGTCACTAAAATGATTTTTTTTTTAAAAAGACTTCATTGAAAGTTGACTTCATTGGCAACCAAACTTGTGTCATAGGTGGCCTATGGTAGTGTTCACATGGTATCCTCAGTATGTTGATAGAGGTCGATGAGGACAAGTAGTTTTAAATCAGTTGCGCTAGGTTCCACTGTATTAAAGATTCCAGGAAATGCAAATAAACTTGATGTGGTTTGTGTCATATTTACAAGGAGGGACTCAGAAATTATTCATCTTTGGTTTGTGTGATCATTTGTGGTGCCATTGACTTATCAGAGAATAGAAATTCCCGGTGACTGGTGTGAATCTATTCAGCACTCCTGATAATCATAATTTCACAAAGATGTCAGTGGTAGTGTTTTTTTTTTCTGACCCTGTTTATTGGCATGGAATGTCCCACAAGATTTGGAGTAACACATCTAACATTTCAACAACTAACGCTAACCTTACACTCACAGTGGCATCTCTTGCAAAGTTGAGAATATCGGAAACACACAGGCTGGTATTTTGAAAGGAGTCTAACTTTAGTCCTGGGTTTAACAAGGTTAGTCCTATACATGAGTGGACCTTTTCCTTTCAAATACTGTGAAAAGTAAATGTAAGGTGAAAAATTCGTCATGGATTTGGCATTTTGTCCCTCCATGAGGAATTTTTCTTACCTGTGACAGCACATTTTTCAGAGTATGTTGAAAGGAAAAAGGTCCACTCATGTATGACTAACCCTGGTTTAAACCCAGGACTAAAGTTAGACCCCCTTTCAAAATACCATCAGCTACAGTGTTCCTGGACCTCAAGTGACAACTTTTGACTCTCCTCTATCTGTCTCACAAAAATACACACACTGGCCTACGTATTGCAGCATTCAGAAAACGAAATGCTATTCACCAATTGGTTTCAAACTATACCATGGATCTGACCACTCAATACGTATAATTCCAAAGTTGTTGTTTTTCAACCAGATGTTATTCCCCCAAATCCAGAGAGTGAAACAAAAACGTTTGATTTGATTGTAACGTTCCCTTAAATATTGGGCGGATAAAAGGAACAGCAACCGATAACTTGTCGATGCACCTCCAGAAGGAATACGGACACAGACACACAAGTTGCTTCAAACCAGCCATTAATGGATTGTTCACACGGGTTATTAGGTTTCCTTCAAATTTTTATGGGAGAAAATCATGGTGGCTGTGTGGACTGGAAACGAGATAAAGCCAATGGAAGATAGTGGTCATTTTGGAATATTCGATAAATCCGAGACACCTGAAATGCATTCTAATGATAACTCTAGTGGTTTACGTAAATCTGTTGTATATTACGCGTTCACATTACCTGACAAACAGCACATGTCAAACGGTGCCATTTAAAAGTTGTTTCAGGGTATCACTTGCCTCTTCTTGCCATTAAATTTCCCGAGTCCAACGTGGTAAGTGCTCCATCTTTAATTGACATTATCATCAGTTCGCGGTCCATACACACACCAATTCTCACCCTAAACATTTAGAGTAGACCCTGCGAACTCGTTAAGTTCATTTGAGCCGACATTCGGCGGTCATTTGACGTTCCTCTGACTGTATTCCTTCGAGTACAATCGTCAAGTTATCATAGCCATCTTCTTTAACCGCCATATTAAATGGATTAAAAACAATCAAATTAAGCGTTTGTCGCACCACTTGATTCTTGGAAACATCATCTGTTTTAAAACCCCACTTTGACAATAATTACGTACGTGTATCAAGACCTCTTATACATTTAAAATCAATTTGTGAATATAATTGCTTTTTTCTGGCATGTTGCAATACTTATGGCCAGTGTTTGTATAAACAAATTAAATTATGGCTATTATGGGGTTCTAACGCCACTGCTAATCACAAGACTATCGCCAACACCAAACCGATATATTTGTCTTTAGTTTAGAAAGCGACAATACGGATTCCTTTTTGATATATAATTTACCATATTTAAATATTCATGCCTGGCATAGCATCAATATAATTAACTACTTTTACGTATACTTATCAAGGACATGTACATCATTTTTTCAGGGAGAGTACGCCCTTTTTTCCAGTTCTGGTAGAGGAACATGCTGCGTGGCAATGTGTCTGTGAATAAAAGGCCCGTAGTACTTCTGCTGAATCTGCTGACTATGTATCTGGTCATTTTAATTTTAACTACTATATCAATACATATTTACTGTTATATTCCTCTAAAAGAAACAAGAGATTTGACTTCGAATTGCATTCACTCCATGCATAAAAGATCATAATAATAATACTGGTAATATATAAAGTGCCTGTTGTTTGTCAGCTGCTGTTATTAGAACACCACCATTGAAAAAAAGCATTCTCTGTAAGGCTCCATTGGCGCATATCTGCCCGCAGTTTCTTAGCTTTTGCCTGTACTTCCTGAATTGGTCACCAATTTCACTCTTTTCAAGTATTTTATTCATTAACACGACAATGTCGCAACTGATTCGCAAAGAGGTGAATCGACATTTTGGCGAAATTATTTAATTTAAAAAACATATTATTATTTATATCACCAACCTCTTTTCATTACCGAATATTAGTGAAAATAACTCTTCTGATCTGAAGTTATACACTTTATGTGTTGGCGAATCACACCCATTTAGGGAAAAGGAGGCTTTGCAAAGAGAGAATCGACATTCAACAACAGAGGGCGCATTTTATTATATTGAGTATAATCAGGGGATGCGGCTCAGAAATCCCAATTGCAGACGTCGCCATGGTTCAACCCGTAAAAGCGAATCTTGACGAAATTAAGAATTTTTTAATTTTGAAAAAAATATTTAGAATACAGATGCATGTAGAATTGACAAAGATTTTCAAGTATCAAGGGTTATTTCTGATTTGTTTTTTGTTATTAATCACGAACGAGGGCGAGATCGTATGTAGGTCATGGGTGTTCCCATGACGACCCCCATAAGGCACCCAATTGGGTTTGTGGTTTTGCACTCCGTCTTGCTGTAATTCTTTTGACATATTTTTTGTGACTGCTATAATGAATGAGGCTGGCCGCCACCGCCTGAGTATAATAAGCAATAAGCAGTAATTATCAGACGACCCCTCAATCTTCAGATCTTCAATCTTACCTGGCAGAATGCGTGGAAGGGAGCTTAAATTGCATTTCGCGCTCCCTTCGATATGGAATAAAGAATAAGGCCATGAGGCAAAGCGAAAAAGTGCTCGGATAAGAACAAAGCTGGCGCACCCCTGGGGATTACATCATTCTTCCAAATAATTTTCCTAAAATTATAGAAATCATTTCTACGTGTGTTTCTCACGTCTAGGTATTTGCACATTCTCGAGAAAATGAAATGTACATCTCATTCATCCCTGAATATCAGGAACTCCAACCAGGATGTACACCATGTTCATATGACTCCAGCAAATAAGGGGGCTATTGAAAGTAAATCCACTTGGTATGTATAAGACCAAACCTTTCCAGATTCCTTTTTCATCTGGCACTGCAAGCCATTGTTATTATTCAGCAACTGGAAAGATTTCAGGTGTTTATACCATCACTCCAATTTAGATTAATCTTTTGTCATGACGTGAACTCAATTACCTGACAGTCCTCTTTCACGAATAAATAAAGTTAAAAGGTTCTACTGTGTGTTCAATTGTCTTTGACCCTATATTTCATCCTTATTCGATGGAGGGAACGAAGGTGAACAAGCTCATGAGAAAAAAATGTTTGGCAACTGTGACCTAACATCTTTGGCAGAACCACCCTAAATTGCCGCGTACCCCATTTCTTATGCAATTATTGCGTTCATAGCAGAAATCGAAAATCATTCACCTATATGAAATGCAGGTGAACCGGTGCCGAACAAACTTGAATAGAAAAGAGGTCCCTTTATTAAAATGATTAAGTTATGGGTGTTTGTCTGCACCAAGATGTTTTTAGTCACAGCCTTGGGCCAAGTTCCTTTCTTGATTTTTGCTTATCTTCGTTTCCTTTTTGAATAAATTATGAAATATACGATCAAAGTTATTGAACTCCCAGCAGAAGTTTGAGTTTGATTTTGTTCGTGAATGAGGCTGTAGCTGCTTAATCTACATCGGGCGGTGAAACAATTCAAAAGCTTTTAACGTCATGGACAATAACAATGGCTTTGCAGTCCCAGGTCCGTTGTCCTATTCTAATGGCGGATTTACTTATCAATAGACCATATTTGCTGGAGTCAATGGAACGTGGTGTACATCCTTGGTCACTGATATTCAGGGAAAAAAGGAGATGACGTTTAATTAATTTCAAGAAAATGTGCACATACTAGAAGTGAGAACACGTGTAGAACTGATTTTGATAATTTTAGACAATGTTATTTTAGCAAAATCATGTACTTGTTAGGGGTGCGTCACCTTTGTAACGCTATGAGATCTGCCCGCTAGCCTAATAAAAAGGAAACCACAATTCGACCCACTTGACGTTTGAACGATCTATCTGCCGCCCCATAATTGCAATTGTTATTTATATTCTCTCAAGTGGCCCTTCCGAGGATAATCCTATTCAGATTTTCTCGCTAGAGAAAATTCTCAGTTCGTGGTTGGTTCTTCATTGCGAAGTAAATACTCAAACATATGGCGGTTCCCATGGAACACTCCCGGGGGGTTCTTGGATTTGGGTGTCCGGGACCTGCAAACAAAGAGGGACTGCTACAAATGCGGAACTACCGTTAGGGGTATCAAATTCAAATTAATCAAGTTCTAGTCCACTGGGGGTACAAATTCAGTCGTGATTGTGACTGGTTCAATGATACAAATAGGAAAAATTAACCTACACATATCAGCAAATAACTCTAAGTGTGTTCTTTTTCTTGCAGTAGGACAAGTGTCATTTTTCTTGTATATTGCAATTTCAATGTGTATCATTTTTTCATGTTTATTTTCATGTTTATTGAGAACAGGACCCCCAAGGGGTATATTCTCACTGCAAATTACCTACAATCTTCAATCAATTTTTATTTGTTCATCATAGAATAGGCCTACAGCAAAACAATATGATAAGTAATTATGTAAATAATGCAGTACAGTGAAAAATGTTGCATACCGTAAAGACGTTGTTAATCATTATAAGTGGAATTTCAAAAGAGAGTATATAATTGGGATAATACTAGTGGAAAATATATTTAAAATGGAACAGTAACCTTTCTTGGATGTTCGTATTACTGCTGTGCCGTTAGGGGTATATTTTCACTGAAAACTAGTATAATTTCACCAAAGTTGGTCCAATTAGGGGCCGGGTATATTTTAACTGAAAATTGGTCCCGTTAGGGGTCACTTTCAGAACCCCTGGAACGAGCATGGGTGGCCAATGAAAATCCAAGACACGCCCCCCCCCCGGTTCAAATTTAGTCAAACTTTCATCCTTTATTTTTCACACTGGGCAAGTCTTGGGCAGTAAAGCTGAACGCATAACGATGTACATCTACTTCTTATATAACGAAAACAACAACAAATACACACCGGAGACAGCCGGAACATGTTGTAATATGCAATATACTTTTACACTTTTACGTGTTCGGACATAGAGTTTTCAAAATATTCTACAGTAGTGATTGCGCGCCAATCATCTATTGCGGCAGAGGGGATTATGATCAAAGGGTGGCTGTTGAATCCATTTGTATTTGAATGGATAAACAGATTAAAATCGGATTGTGGAATTCGTTGTGGTTCCTTCTTATCTCTTTCTTCCATGCTTTGATGGACGCCACATACACACACAAAATATAAGCTATAGCTTTTGATTGTCAACAGGTGCGAATTAAGGGGCGGCTCCTTGATTCCTTCAATCCACTTTTTCGCCCCTTCCCCCCCCCCTTAATTTCCCCTGTTCTTTTCAATGCCCACGCTCTTTGCTGATACATTTGGGTTCTGATTTATTTGTTTGTTTTGTTTTTGTTTTTTGTTTTTATAGAACAGAGGAGATAATATCGGGGAACATACTGTGAATGTGATAATTTTTCCTGTTCCTTATATAACGGAGAGTGTCTTGGAGGCAAGTTATTACTGAACTTACAATGATGAAATGCATATTTAAACATTTAATTTAGTATTTATTTGTTTTTTAAACTTAAATCAATAAATGTGGGACTTTCTGTAGAAATTCCCGTGGTTGAATTCATTTTTACAACCTGTCCTAGAAGAATCTCTTCGGAACTCATCTGGGACCTCATCCGTGCATTTTGTCAATGAAATAACAATTTCAATGAGGTGATTCTTATTTTAAAAGGGATTAGCAGCGATAATGCGAGAATGCATTTTGTAACTTATAAATCCGGGATAAGTGTGTACAATCCATATAACGGCTTTATGTTGAACAACCACCAATATGGAAAAAATGAATTAATTTTCGGAATTTGTCATACCGTCTCCCCGCAAATAGACATAAAGCGACGGCATCCAATACGTACACTAAACAGCTGATTGGTGTGGGTTTACACCAGTCAAATAAAACAAGATCCATAATGTTTGTGTTTGAGTCAAACCTGTATGATCACGGTGCACAATAATCACACTGAAAATCTGTGATATTCACCGGGAAGGCTTTTTTTTATCTCAAGTCGGATTTTGATACGCACGTATATACTTAAAAGAACAATAAAAAGTATTTTGCCTTGTCTTTAAAGCAATATTAGCACGTTTTTTTAAGCGCGCCCCCCAATTTTTTCAAAAATTTGGAGATTTTTACAGTTGCATTGGTAACTGGCTAGTTAAACTATACCTGTGATGGTTAATCTCGAAAATTCTATGTGTCACAAACGAAGGAATTTTGTACTAGATAATTATTATGGGGATCCCCGATAATAATTCAACGGTTGCTTGCTTCTTATCGTGTCCAAACACTGTGTCTCTCAAATCTGACCAGCCATAGATGGGTACAACTGTCCCCTGGCTGCTTACACTGAATTGCCGCAGGTCCTTGTTTGGTGCATTGTTGCCTCCAGCAGTGGGCAGACCGGGAGATGTTCCATTGTCTGTGATCCTGTTCCACAGCCACATGGTAAGTATCCTGATCTGCTTTCCAGATAGCCCCCACTTCTGCAGGACAACCTTAGATCGGCCAGTTCTGGTTCTTCATCTATGATGCATCGCCATTCAGGCCCATGAGGAGTCACTCCAGTGGGAGATGCTCACCAGGTTCAATACCGATAGATGTTATTGTGATGGCAGTCCTTTCTTCCACAAGGCGACTCTCTTACCCTCCTTAGAGACTGTTTTCAAGAGTTGGACTTTGCTTAAGAACTCTCTCTGTCATTTAAGACGGTTTTTTGGCAGCAGGTATCTGTCCAGACATTAGGTGCTTTCACATTGGAAACTTGACAGCTACGCTCTTGCATGCCGCTACGCTACGACGGATTCTGTTGGGGCAATTCCTGCTAGATGTACAAGTTTTCCGTTTGGTGTTGGAGGAAGGCATCCTGTGATAAGCCGGCAGGAGGCAATTTAACGCTGGATCAAGCTTTCTTGCATGGGTTGAATCTTTCCCAAACAGGGCAGGCCATACTCTGCAAATGAGTAGCACAGGGCAGTGCCGTCGATCCTTAGGGTATGTGGGCGAGCACGCCCATCTTGGTGCCAGTGAGTTTGGTTCAAGATGTTATTGCGTGGTCATACTTTACTCTTCGTCTCTCGATGTGGGTCTTATAAGAAATAGTGCGGTCCAAGGTACCTCCTAGGTAGACATGTTATTACAGGCTCCAGGGGAGTTTCCAGACCAGTAACTTTAAGCTAACGTTTGGCTTTCACGGTTGCTAAGATGGAAAGCACACACCCTGTGTCTTAGATGGATTCCACGTAGGTGGTTTTCCTCATAATAAGGAGTGAGTTCTCCAAAGCTTTGGAGAGTCTCTCTTCAACGACTGTGAAGTCTGCAATCGTTGTGCGCCTAATTCCAAGATCGGTCTGCATACATAAAACTACAGGTTCCTGCACTCCTGGGGGGTTGGGTCGTGGTAGCTTGTTGAACAAGAGAGGTGCAAGCACCCTCCCTTGTGGTAGACCATTCCTTGACCTACGCCATCGGCTCTTTTTCGCTCCTAGCTGAAACAAAGAACATCCTGTTTGCCAGCAATCCTCGGATAAGCTCAGTCCAAGCGGATGTCATTGGTGGTAATTTCCAATATGCTTATGAGTAGGCATCTGTGATTAACAGTGTCGTATTCTGCTGAGAGGTCGACGACACAGCCCGGTTCCCATACCCTTCTCGAAACCATCCTCAATGTTGTTGAGTTAGCGTTGAGTACTTGGCTTGTTGTTGATTGGCCTTGCCGCCAACCTGCCTTGATTCTGGTTTAGGTGTTCGTCTATCACGGTGCAATACGATTGGAGCAGGAGCGTTTCAAAGAGGGCTTGTAGGTATGCTAAGGAGTGTATGGTCTGTAGCTCTTGGGGTTGTATGGATCTTTCCCATGCTTTATTAGTGCCCTAACATGTGCTTTCCTCCAGATCTTTGGGGGAACCTGTGGGAAATAAGGCGCAATTGTAGATCTCAAGAAGCCATTTCTTTGCTACTGGGCCAGATTTTTCTTAGTTTGCTCAGTAGAGAATTGTTTTCATGGCCTACCGCTGTTCCTGGTTGAAGTTTTTCGCCATACCGGATTCCATTCGTCCATGTTGAAGGGCGAGTTAAACCCAGGGTCACCACTATAACCTCTTGTGGTCTATTTGATCTTCTGGGGTTTTTTCTTGCTGCACTTGCCACTTAATAAGCAGTTGGTGGGCAACTTGGGTTGGGTGTGACGTTTGGCTTCTGTGAAGGTTCTCGTTGGATCCCCTCGGAGCTTTCGGATGGTAAGCCATGCTTTCTTGCTGTTATATCGTTGGATTCAATTAAAGTGTGCCAGGTTTGATCTTTCCTGAGATCCTTTCCGAAACTTCCTCCACCTTTAAGCATTTGTTCAGCTGAAAAGGTATCAGCTTCAAACATGGTGATATACCTTGATATTCTCTAGCTTATTCCTTGGAAAGGCCTGGTATATATTCCGTCCTACCGCCTTGGGTAGAATCTCCGTGCAGATCTTTGTTCACTAGTTGGGCAATGTGTCATAGTTATGGGTTTTGGAGCAATCTTCTTTACGTTCTGATCCAGGTCGTCATTGAATCCTTGCCAGTCTTCTTTCCTGTAGTTCAAGCGGCGCTTAAAAGGCCCTTTGTTTGGTCTTACTGCCGCGTTGACTTGGATACCGATTGGTCGATGTTTAGTTTGTGGAACGATCTCAGAAACAATCTTTCTACAAAGTTAGAGATGTTTTGCAACAACAGCTAGATCAGGGTTGTACCTCTCTTTCCAACGGGCACTTTGAAATGATGGCGGCAGCATTAGAGTCATGAAGGAGACGGAGATGTTGACTGTCTATCCCTCTTGACATCTTGTCCCGTCTTTTTTAGTTTTCATTGTAGCCCCATTGGGTACTAGGCTGCTTGAAGTCGCCAATGAGAGTGAGGTTTGGGTGGAATTCCAGGGTTGAGTGGCAAGATTGCTCGAAGTTTCTACTGATGGAGGTTTGTACACTGATGTAACTATGACAGAGCTAAGCTCAATGTGAGGACTTCGATGTTATTATCATCAGACTTGAGGTTGCTCTACTTCGTGTCCTGTTCTCACAAATATGGCACTTCCGTTATTGTCGATGTGGTCCTCTCGGTGGCAAGGACCAATTTCCGGTGGTTGGGCGGTGGTTATTGATTCTCTGTGGGTTTCCTGCAGACATGGACATCGCAATCGAGATTGTTACACAAATCACAATATGATTACTTTTTGCACTGGGACACACCCTCCACATTCAATGACGCTATAGTCCAAGGCAGAACCTTAGAAAAGGCCTGCGCTGAGGTCTAGTCAATTATGGGTATGTTCCTTAAGAAATGATGTTAATGAAACAGTGTTTGAGTTGTAGAGATTGGTTCGCTGCTTCGCTTTCGCAGTTTAACTTTGCTTCGCTTCGCAGTTTAAACCGGGAAGACCACGAGAAGGTTCTCTACTTCTCCCCCAACAGGGGAACCACAGACGGTTCTCTACTTCTCCCCCGGCTTTGCCTGGAAACTGGCATTCAATGTGAAATAGCCGGGAAATAGCGTCATATACGGGTCTATACGCTCATTCCATTAGTTTTTTGTTAATATGTCGGGCAAGTCAAGTTAAGAGGTTTATTTTCTCGAGGTGGCACTATTTCATCATGGGCGGGAAACATACACGCATTTCTAGCTATGCCATTAAGTCCAATCTGGATCCCAATTCTAATTACAAATCGCTTATTTTGTGACAAATACGGCATTTTTTTTAGCATTCTCGTTCGGCAGGTATAGTTCCTAGACATTACAACGTACTGTGTAAATAATCAAATTTTGAAAATTGGGGGCGCTCTTCAAAAATGTGCCAATATTGCTTTAAATATACACTGATTTCAGTCAACAACTTGCTGGTTCTGTTCCGCATATCTATGCCATAACAAAATATCAAAAATATAATTGGATGTTTTTTCGATGTTTCGGTTAGCAAATCGCTGCTAATCCCTTTAATATTGTGATTTGTTTTCTCCAGGCCAGACATAGGCCGATGTTGTGTGTGACGACCTCAGTGAGTGAATGCTGTGAACGAAGTTTTCGACTGCGACATATGCGAGTTCCTGCCCCTGCCCCCCTACTAACGCTTAATGTATAGCCTCTACGGGGTAAGTGATAATTATATATACAACAGCTGAGCTATATAATCCGTAATTTCCCGGGGAAAACAATTACAGTCCACCAACCACGACACATGATCACCGAATGCGTGGGTAATCGATTATGAATCCCGATGCCGAGCAGAATACCTAAGAGGAGGCACTATCATCTACAGGGACTCTCGGGCTCGGTAGGGAAAAAAGCTAAAAATCTCCATGAATCGGCACACTTTTACTCTGATCTCTAACTTTGGGCGGGGTTGCGGGCGATGCTTGTGACCTACAGTTTTATATTTTTTAAGTGAATTAAGGTTAAAAAGTAAAAAAAAAAATATATTTGAGAAAAGATTTCTCACGGGGAACAGACTTTGTTTATGATGAAAAAGAGAAATGGAAATCCCCTAGTGTTGTTTGGTGCAAAACTGATCATGCACCTGTTAGTTGTATCAAGGTGAGATGTGCAGGATGAGCGGAATTCCCGGAATGTAAATTTAGTACAAATGATTCACTTGGTTAGCATTTAGATCAAACAGAATTGCAAATATTTTGGGGTTTCCCATGGATTTATTTATGTAAGATGGAACAATGCAGAGATGTCATGTATGTGAGACCCCATTGGTCCCAGCTAGTGCAAGGTATGTTTATGTCTGATGATGCTGTATATGATTATTCTTAAAGATCGGGAATCTAGCTGTGCGTTGTTAAATACTGCTCATTGGAGAAGACTTTTTGCCAGCAGTAGTAACCGGGACCTATCCTTATAGTTATAGGGCTAGTTTTGATCTTCAATAAGTGGCAGACCTGTACGTCCATAGTGCCAGGATTTATTGTATTTTAAATTCCACGGAAGCGAGATGCTATAATATTTCTGCTCTCGCTTTGATGCCACAAATACTGGAATCAATATGTTCCAAATTATGGACGTAGAAATGTGGTGGATTATATATTGGACTGAGTACTGGGGAATATTAGTGTCGTCGTCGAGGGACTTATTTAACTGCTGGACAAAGTTAGCTTCAGGACTGAGAAGATTCCCATGGAATATTTCCTGTCGATGCTGTCATTTTGGAGGCTTTCGCTGTGAGAACATATCATCACTGAACTGCACGCTCCCGTTAGTTGGGGACAATAAATGACTGTAAGGCTAAATATTAACAATTGTGTGTATCATCACTGAATTGTAAACGTAGTTTTGACATACAAATTATTAAACTCAATCTATTTAACAAAATCAAAAAATTAAACTGTGTATTAGATACAGTTAGATCCTTGTGCACGAGGCCCATTTGTTTGTGTTAAAGGTATTCTGACCTTTGACGCTTTGATGGACAACCAGAATTATCGTGGGGGCTCGTCTTCGGGAATAAATTATAGCTTGTTCAGAATTTACACCTTCAAAAGTGATAATATTGCAAACATTCCACAAATTTGGCATTCAAAATTTTGTGTTGTCTACATGTACTCCTTGTAGTTTGTTCAAGTAAACGTTACTATTGTGTTGTCGAGTACCGACCAATGGAGTTTATCCAGAAGAGTTTATTGAGCAAATAACTTGGGGAAAGTTTGATGAGTGAGAAAGCCTGAACTGATGAAAACTAGCCAAGCATTTAGGACTTGAAACAAAACATGCTCAGTGAGAAAACCCGCTCATCCAAAGGGTTTGAATTGACAATTTTTCAAGAAGATAGGGCACTAGTGATGCTGTCAAGTTGAAAGAGCTTTTGAAATTCAAAGAGAGATAGAATTGAAAAAATAGAAATGGAACCAACCAGAAAGAATGGAATGCACACAAAAGGAAAAAGAAAAAAAAGAGAAGGAAATGAATTAGAAAAAGAAAAATTGCAATTGCAAAAAGAAATCCAATAAAACGAGAGGAATGCAAATGGAAATGGATTGAAAAGCAGACCTTGAAGCTCAAATGAGTTAGAGAATTGAAACAACATGCTAGCTCCTCAGACGCTTCTCCCCTTATGAGGATGAGACTGTTCATTCTCGGATTTATATCTTAGGTTTTCAAGCCGGGTTTCCCAGCCTTGATTTCCAGCCGTGGTGTAAAGTTAAAACCAAGTCAGTGTCTATCATACAATTGTGAACAAAACCCAAAATATATTTTTTGAAATTGGTCAGTGAATGGAAACTAACCCTTTTGGGACAGTGGTATCTGTTGGAGCTATTTTAGACTATTTGATAAAATTCTTCCGAAACATTAATAAGCGATGAAGTATTTTAAGTTGCAAAAAGTTATTAAAAAATTAAAATTGATCCGTTGAATGTTTAAAAAAATAGTGCAGTTCACCCCTGTGTGGCCTTTGACCTCAGCATTCTTCTGTGCCCAGGTCAACAGTCTTTTTGGCCAAATTTGGTTGTTCTAGGGTATTTCTATGGAAATCCCCATAACAATCCTCGGACTGGAAATATCAGATGCATATAGCCGGACAGACAATCCTTGTTTTTAGTGATACAGATGAATGTAATAATGAAAAACAACAGAGGTTCGAAACCAATGGGAGGCGAACTTAGAACAAAATGCTAGTGTAATATTCAAAAGTCAACAAAATAAAAGCAAAACTACGGTTTTTGCTTTGTTTCTTTTTAAGGAAATCTGCAGTGGTAATGGAAAATGCATATGCGGTGAATGTACATGTGACGCGAACAGCCGGTATCGAGGCCCTGTGTGCGAAGAATGCTCAGTAAGTAAGTAGAATGGTGCTTCACAGGCAAATAAATCGTACCCTTGTTTCCGCATTAGTAGATCAAAGTCATTCTTCAGTTCAGCAACTTGGAGAACATTGCCACCTCCTCCATATTCAAATTTACTAAGGCCCTCTGTTGTCCATGAACTGCCACTTTTGACTTTCTTTCGTCCTTCTCTCCTACAAAAGATACAATCTGCTCTAAATATGATACGCTCAGGTCCAGTTGATGCTCTTTGATGTCGGGAGGGTGTTGATTGCTCTGGTTCGTTAGCTGCTGCTACCTGACCCTTTAGACGACCTAAGTTTGCCGTGAACTTTTGGTAGCATTCACGATGATAACCATGATGTGCCAAATATTCGGCTGGTACCTGTTCACAAATGTTTGTTCTGTGATATACAGAATGAGCTGGCTCAGCTAATCTCTTCTGGCAAACATCTTTAATTTTCTGGAATCGGTCATTTGGACTCTTTAGTTCAGACAGAATAATGACCTTTTCAGATTTACAGTTAACATCATGGATAATGCAGATAGGGTTAGGTTCGTTAGTTGTTGGTGATGCTACTACAGGGGTGGGATCTAATCTAAGTCTCTTTCTAGTCGCAGACATTGTTATGATTAGGATTATGATAGCTATTAGAAGAAACCATCACCATGGAAAGCCTATATTATAGCATGCACCTGCAAAAAAGAAGAAAATTGTGTTAATCAAAGAATAGAAAATATATATTGTGAATGGCAGCTGTTTCAAAGTAATTTAAAATGGTGGCCATTTTTAAAATTCAAGATGAATGCCATTACTGAATGACTTATCGATTATATTAGTAAGCTTATTAAATTTCTAGACCATGAAAACATGAGTATAGGCATCAAAATTATCCTTCTTCAAGTCGCATAGATTGAGATACGTTCAAATGTACATTTAAGTGGCGGCCATTTTGAAATTGAAAATGGCTGCCATAATGAAATGACTTATGGGTATTATTTTTGGCGAAGGCCGTGGGTTCGAATCCATCTAGCAGCAAAGTTCTTTTGTAATTAAATATGCAACGTCCACCCCGCATGTTCCATAATAGGTTTGTCATGCTTTCCGTTTTCTTTTCTATGAGATATTTGCCTTCAAACATCGAAAATAGGAGAAATTTGATGTCCGAAACACAACATCAAAATTATTTTAAAAAAAATTAAAAAATACTTAGCAGCTTGAATTCTTCCGAATATCAACGTTTCTTGTTGCCAAAATTATGTGTAGAAATTATGTAATGATGTTTTTCCTTGTATTCTCAATTTATTTTTAAATTTTTGAAATACAAACATAAGGTCCGTGAAAATGAAACCTTGGTTCTACGTTATTCCTCTCAAAAGCAGTTGCATACGTTTGGTAAAACTTCTACTAACATATTGATTGTGCATCTTATTTCAAGGTAAACATAATGCGGCAGTTGGAAATAGTGTTTTCTTCAGCTCATGACTATTAAAAAGTCTAAGAAATGTTGAACTTTTTAAAAAATGCGACCTTTTTAAGGAAGTGTATTACGTTATCCACATTTCTCAGCAACCAAACAAGCTATTTAAATATTGGTCAAGTGTGGCATAGATACTTATTTTCCGACCACAAAAATTATATAAAACTATCAATCAGATACATCTTAGTCAGTGGGAGATGTGAAAAATGGTCAAAATTGTTTACTACGTTATTGTGTATTACGTTATCGTTTATTACGTTGAATGCGTTTTAGTTTACATCATCAACTATAATTTGGCTATAGAATGACATGGTGTCAATTAAATGTATCTTTCGAATAAATTAGTAAAAGGTATCTTAATATTTGTTTATTATAAGGTCTAATTTTCAGGCAGAATTCAATACTCAAGGATAACGTAATAAACTAAACAAATTGGAGCATACTTCTTGAGTTCAATTAGCTACTCAAACTTTAACTTCATACAAATAAAAAATGTTCACGGTAACCTCTCCGATAATGTCATTAGTTGGCATATTTTGTTGATTTAAAATTTTGATAACGTAATAAACCCTGTTCTTTTGCTGTACAAAATGTTTGTGTGCATACTGTGCAGTAACGTAAGAAGTGTTGTTGGCAATATTATTTTTCCCCTAATAGGTATTGAATATTTAAATGTTTAAAACATAAAACATACAATTTTGAGACAATTTTTTTTTGGGTGTGTCTCACCTCCAAAATGCACCGTTTTCATGAAAATCGACCATATATCTAGCCCTATATTCCTTATTTCATCTCTTTTGCTGGTACTGCCCACTATGCAGTACAAACAAAAGAAATGAGAAATGCACAATAGGAATCGGTGTAGAAACACCGTCTACTATGGACACCTGCCATGAACGTAACATTTCATTGGAATCAAAAGAGATAGTAACGAGACAAGCGTAAAGGTCTGTTAGGCTGAATGCCACAGCGTACGGTTGTTATATGTGTGTCACAAGCAGGACTGCATTCAAATGTAAAAGCTGTGGTGTCCCAGAATGGCTTTTCTATGGGTCAAAGGTGAATTAAATATTCTTGAATCAAAGTAAAAATATAATTTTAGGGATTCTATCGATAAGCGTAGATTTTGCATATGCTAAATAAATAAATTTAATACATATATTAAAAGACACACGTTCAAGTCCACGACCATTTTAAATTAGCTTGTAGATTTGCGAATTGTTTTAAAAACGAATTCTTTTTTCTTCTCTTTCTTTACTTCTATTCTCTACTCATTTATTGATATAAACCCTGTGGTGTCACTGGTGGTGCATACTGAACGTATTGTTTCCAATTGGATTGGGCTTTAGTCTTCAATGCAATACATACAACTGAGTTCAGCTGAATGCCCAAGGACCGAATACCTCCGGTAGATTACTCGCTGGACTGTCTCTCTGGAAGACTCGTACACATGCGAATATATAGCAAGGGCATCTTGGTTTTTAAATTCAAAGATAAACGATATGTATCCAAAAATTTTACTGAATAATTAGGGGAAATTCAACATTTAATTTTTTTTGCTCGCCGTATATGCAGATAAACAGCTCAAAACAGACCATTGGTCGTTTGCATGGGCAGATTGTCATGTTGATTGCACTGATTATACACAAGGGTGCAATTACTCAGGTTAAGTAGTTTCGAGAAATTGACGTATGCATGCACAACTTTATTGGGACACCCTGTATTAATCACTAATTGACAATAAGCTTAATAAAATCAGAGATTTTATGAATTGGTTCTATTGTTATTTTCGTGTTGCTTTACAAAGACCTGTCCAGGGACGTGTGAGCTCAATAAAGATTGTGTAGAGTGTAAAGCCTTCGGCACAGGCCCAAAGGAAATGCAATGTGATAGGTGTCCTTACCCAGTCATCACTGTACAAGACCTTCCAACATGTAAGTATGGTAATACAAAATATGATACCGTTTCTTGAAATTAAACCTTATTCCCTTGACCTATAGGGTTCTTAAAGTACCGAGTGTTTCTCAAGGAGGCATTTGCCATGCAAATCTACAACAGGGTGTTTCCGTAAGGTGACCCATCTGACCTACTTTTATTTCTGACACACTTTTAAATTCGAAAACCTTGACGGAATAAACATTTGGTTTATTACGTTAGGGATTTCCTAATTCATAAGTGTCTCATAAAAAAGTTGGTTAAATGTTCATCTCACGGAAAAGCCCCTACAACAGCTTGAAAGATGCAAAGTGGCTGAGGTCTGAAACCTTTGCCACAGAAGGATATCTGTGGGCGAGCTATTGAAAGCATGTTAAAAAAAAGGCTTAGGATCACAATCTTAATGGTCATCAAGTCGAAAGAAGGTCAGGACATGAATTTTATGTAAGTACACAACTTTGCATTTGTTTTATCAAGTATTCAGTGGAAATCTCGAATAATGAGCAATTTATTTCATTCGGTTTTGAGCTGGAGAGAATCATGTTTTTTTAATATGTGGTTCGCTGAGGTTCGAGTGTCAGCGGTGTTTTGAAATAAAAAAAAATCGCCACCGGGAACTTGTTTTTTTACTTACACTGTACATGTATTCCTTTTAATTACGTTAAAAACCTATCAGCCAATTAAACCAAACAATTTTGAGCCTGAGGATGATGCATGATTCTGTGTGGTTAAGAAATGCACTAAATGGTTATCCAAGGACCCATACCTTTTAGCATGCTATTTACCATATCGCGATCTCTAACTGAACTTTTTTATTTTCTACAGCAACGACGTACAAAGTTGCGTTTTCACTGCTGCAGATGGATGTTCAATTGTTTTCGCATATGAAAGACTACAGAATGGAACATTTTTGTGGGTACAGCCAAACAAAGGTATGTTGATGCTGTTTACGCAGAACAGAGAGACTATAATAAAAGGCCATCTTGACAATTTTTAACTGCTGTTTTGCATTTGCTGCTTTATAATAATAATCAAAATGAAAATGATTGTTATTATTGCCGAAGTGTTCATCCACACTCTATATTGTTGGTAAGTAAATTTCCATATAAAATATGGTCGATTTTCATGAACACGGGGCATTTTGGGGTAAGGACACGACCCAAAAACATGTGTCACAATGAATGTTTTATATGTAACCATTGAAGTATTCAATACCTAAGTATGGAAAAAATAATATTGTCAACAAAACTTCGTACGTTTGTGCACAGTATGCACACAAACATTTTGTACAGCAAAAGGAATAGGGTTTATTACGTTCTCACATTTTAAAGCAACAAAAATAGCCAATGATTACATTATCAGAGCGGTTGCTGGGAACAATTTTTATTTACCCCCAGACAAAAATGAAGAGCCGAACAACAAAATTTAGCTGAGCGTATCTGAAGGAGTGGACCATTTATACAACTGTGGACCCAATTATGTGTTCAAACAATACGAGAACAGGTCTTGCCACTTAAATTACACAGTTGTAATTCCATGTAATTATACCTATTGGTAATTTCATTTGTTGTAATCCCCTTTTGGATTACCCTTAATTGACTTGGAAAATACCGCTTATAACCATGGAATTATACATATGGTAATTTCATGTGTTGTTAATCCCTTTGGGATCACCCTTAATTGCCCTGGTAAAATACCACTTGCCTACTTCCCAAGTAAACTACATGAGAAGGACCTATAAAGTGGCCTTAACATGCCTTACGAAATTATATGAATAAAGTTGAAATAAAGTTACCTCAGAGCAGTGTGGACTTTCAAATAAAAATAACTTTAGAGGTTGCACCTTTACAATGAAGTGTATAGCGAATAATTGAATACATTAGCATGGAAATATATAACATGAGGTAAGTTCCCTACATCTTTGTGATTCATAAGTAAATATGTAGAAAGGTCACATGGTACAAAAGTAGATTTATACACAGACTACTAGTTTGTTAAAGTACTGTAACAATTAATGGTTACAGTACGTACATGAATAATAATGGGCTGAAAATATAATCATACACGGTAGAATTAATTATTATATAATTAAAGTGCCTTAGCGAGTAGGTTAATAAACAGAACCTGCCAAACATGGCAACCTATTTAATTAGACTAAATATCCACAAATACTATATAATGTAACAAAGGTCCAATCCCAACTGTTAAACATGAATAAAGCAAAGTTCCATACCATAAATTCATGTAACCCACCAACCAAAACTCTTAGTACATACACCAAACATTAATACACAAAAAACAAAAACAAAAGGGTGCGGAGGGTGGGTAAAAAATTTTCCATCCGAGGGAAAAAACAAGCTCTACTCCTCCGAGACAGATA
>JAMKCH010002267.1:0-36598 GCA_023653785.1 Ophioderma brevispina | reverse complement strand
ACACATTGATATTAAAACCATATTAAGGCCACAGACCAGTCAAACAAGGTGCATACCATGATAATCAACTCTAGCGTGTGTTTTCTTTTGTTACACACCATTTCCGCGTCGTCTGCTGAATTAATGTCACCGGCGACATTAATTATAAAATTGTTCTGTTTACAGGGATTTGGCTTAATCATTTCAGGTGAGGGCTAATGTATATAAAAGCTTTACAACCATGTAAAAATATCAATTTTGAAAAATCTAGAGGGTGCACTATTTTTCAAATGTGCCAGTGTATCTGTAATTTCGCCCTTCTTACTTGGGTCATAGGATAAAAATGGGAAAGCATTTGGGTTAGCTTGACCCATTGCGATCATGTCCTGTTGCACTTAGTTCTCCACTTTTTGTGCAGGTTTGTTAAAGTTAGGGTTCAGTTTGTTTTTGTGCCATGCAGATTATGACACTGCAAAAATGCATAAGGGTATAGCCAGGGGGTGGTGGGCATGCCTGGAAAAAGTGGGGAATTTGGGAATGACATTCCCGGGAAATTTTGTTATTAGGAGGGTTTTTTGGTCCTTTTTAAACAAATACCTAAGAATTGAAGGGAAAAATTTAAATCTTGGAGACAAATTTTGCAATCTTGGAAGTAAATTTGGATTGTATTCCCGGGAAATTTAGCATTTTTTCCAGCCCTGGTGGTGGGAGGGGAAGAGTGCCCCCTGGCAAGAAGGAAAGGCAGATGTTATCAGCCCTTTTTCACCCTTTTTGCCCCTGTGAGCAAGAAATTTTTGCTTGCGATTGAGAAATTTTTTGCATTCATCGGAACGACCTTGCTGGCTACACGGATCAATAATAACATGCAAAGGATGGGATTTGCACAAGATGAGGATAGACAAGAAAACAAAAGGATGAAATGTAAACAATACAAGACGAATCACAACCATATACTTGAGGATACCCTCCTACAGAAAAGGAATTTTTAATTAGGATGTTGAAACATACTACATGACAACCGATCATATCGTAATGATTGATGTCTTCAATGTAAATGAAGTGAAAAATTAATTTGCACTCTTAAAAAAAAAATGAAATGCTTGTAAACCACGCCAAGACGAGTGGTTTCTACTTTAAAAGAAAAGAGCAAATTTCTTCCCAAACAAGAGTGAAAATCACTGCAAAATTGAGCGAATGGTTGTGGTAAGGATTACAGTTAGTCATAATTTAGGATAGTGGTTAAAGGGATTAGCAGCGATAATGCGAGAGAATCTAAAAAAAATGTGGAAATGCATTTTTTTAAGCTTATAAATCGGGGATAAGTGTGTACAATTCCATATAACTGCTTTAATGTAGAAACAAACCACCAAATAGTGAAAAAAATGCAGTATTTGAGGAAATTTGTCATACCATCTCCCGCAAATAGACATACAGCGACGGCGTCTCAAAATCTGCATTAAACAGCTGATTGTGGTTTACACCAGTACAGAATAAACAATGATCAATAATATTTGTGTTTGTGGTCAAACTGTATTGATCATGGTGCACACTATCACGCTGAAAACCTATGATATTCACCGGGAAAGGCTCAAGTTGGAATTTTGATACGCACGTATAGAAATTACAGAATCAGATAAACAGTACTGCCTTGTCTTTAATACACGGATTTCAAGCCAACCACTTGCAAGTTATGTTCGCATATCCACGCCAGTGACAAAAATATAAAAATATGAATTTTGAAGATTTTTTCAATGTTTTGGGTTAGCAAATCGCTGCTAATCCCTTTAAGGATATTGTTTAAGCTTTAAGGTTAGAAAATTGGTGGATGAATTGAAAACAGGCAAACACTGTGTGCTTAACGAGGAACCATTTGGTCTAAAGCCAGTTATCTTGACAAATAGCTGCAGTGTAACTATACATTATAATTTCATGGTATGATGACAAATAAATAATTGCATCATAAATAATATTAATAATTGGTATTAGCAAACCATGCATTTCAGATCATATTTAAGTATGATAAGTACACTGACTGCGTGTTTCTTCCCTTTCCCTCATATATAAAATTTCAAGTTGGCTGAGGAGTTAAGTAGACTACTTGGGGTTGTGGTAGATACCCTATCACACCCAGAACATATTTCCCAACGTATGTAGCACATGCCTCACTGAATTGAGATCGTTTTCCCATATCTTTTGATTTAAGGCACTAGGATCCATGCGAAAGAGTCAAAACATTTGAATATGTAGGAATAACTTAAAAGTGAAGGATAAGTCTGTAGAATCATTAACTTGATTTTACCTTTATTATGTTGCTTTTGTTTTAATCACTTGTAGGGTATGTTTGGATATTTATTTTTGTTACAGACATGCACAAACCTGATGTTTGATTTTTTTTTTAATTTTAGCTAGCAAATCACTGACAATGCCTTTTAACTTAAGCAAGCAAGTGGTGGAAATTTCTGTTTTGAAACTTTAAGGGATGCTTTGGGTTGACATCATTGTTAAATGCCAAGAGTGAGGTTTCTGTACTCAGCTTTGGTTGACACCTTTCCCTGTTCCTTTTTGCTTAACACCTTCAAGACTTCAAAAAAGAAAGAAAAATATAACTCCCAATTCTACCTGCTTCTGATGAAATAATGATAATACATGGTGCTATTTCCCCAAGTGGTGTATGGAAACTAAAGACTGATGAACTTGGTAAGATTGTGTTCAGTGTTAAGTTTAGGCTGTCGGTTGTAGCTTAGGCATGGAAATAAAATTGTTTGCTGTGATTGAAAAATATTAGAGTTGTTAGGTCAATTTTCTCCCTTAAGAGAAATATGTATGGATCTTGCCTTCCTTTAAGTAGGCATAAAGAAAGGTTGGTACACAACCCTGACTGCACCAAACACCAAAACGCTAATGCACTGAGTGAGTAAAAATGCACTAAGTCCTGGATGTAGCTATTGCGTCATCAAATGAAGACTCATATGGGCACGAAATTGACACCTTCGTAGCATGGCATCTCCGGCCAAAGGCCCCTGGTTTGAGACCGACCCAAATTTCCAGCTTTGCTTCTACCACCCCTCTTCCATTAGTCCCTCACTCTCTTTCGTCAGATATGCTAGAAAGAGGTGAGGCGTTAGGGTTAATTTAATAACAGCTCTTTTTACCATGCACTAAAGGAATAGAGATAATTAAGTTTTAAACTTACACAACCAATTTCTTCATGGGAGTACCTGTTTAAGACCATGGAGTCCCACCCCATGGGTACCATACCCACCACATCGCTGGCTGCAAAAGTGGGGGTAACCATCCACCTTGGTAC
Organism: Ophioderma brevispina; assembly: GCA_023653785.1. Taxonomy (NCBI): domain Eukaryota; kingdom Metazoa; phylum Echinodermata; class Ophiuroidea; order Amphilepidida; family Ophiodermatidae; genus Ophioderma; species Ophioderma brevispina. The sequence goes on along the minus strand of JAMKCH010002267.1, from coordinate 33,312 downwards.
ACACACATCGCTTACACTAGTCACCCCGTGCGGAGTACCTGCATGGGTACTCCCATGCAAATGAGTTTTGAGCTTTGTGTGATTATTTTAGTAATTTTATCCATTATTTAACATTTTGGTCACATAGGTTATATGTTTTTACACAAAATGTCATATAATGGGGTTTTTGGTGATGCTCAACTCAAATATAGATGTTACTAAGCTTGAAAATGATCAGAAAGTTGTAAACAACAATGCAATGTTTGGCGCCCTCTATGGTCCAAACTGCTGCCTACTAGGCAGCCGGTAGGGGAGTACCTGTGAAGGTACTCCCGTGGATTAGCTGCAGAGGTACTCCACTACTGGTGGCTTACATGGGTACCTGTCAGTCACTTAGCAGGCAACTGCAGAGTACACTATAGGATGGGTACTGCCAAGTAAACAAAGCTGCTATCCATCCAGTGGCTTGTGAACTTTGCAAGTACTTAGTTGTAGGTACAGCATCAATAATGCATCAAGGGGGTACCCTTGGCGTAGAGCTAAGAGTACCCATGGAGTAGCCTAAGCTCTGGGTTACACCGTGAGTAGGAATCTTGCTGTGTAGTTGAAATCATTGGCGGATCCATGATTGTCAAAGGATGTGAAGCAGAATTATAAACTGTGTGTTATCAACCAACATCTAGACATGTATATAAATTGTGTGTTATTAGGAAAAGTTTCTGAACCCCAAGCTTGGAAAATGTGTGTGCTTTCACTGATTCGAGGGGTCCCTTTAAAAAAAATGGTCGGGTTTTAGAAAACAAGCCAATTTTTATTTTAGGCCTCAGCAGAGGAGCAGAAAATAGGTGGATGTGGAGCCCATGAGATAAAATATGTTGTGTATTTTAGCTCCTGCTCTTTACCCTATGACATGTATGCTGTAGGGTCTACCCAAGGTGAAAAAATATGTAACAGGCCCTCTATGCCCTTGACTTCATAAAGGGTGGAGGGGTGGTTGATATCAGAGGTTATGGAAATGGTGATAGCTTGATCCAAAGTAGTCTGGAGGTTTTGTTTGTTTAAAAATTGTTTGCCTGGATAAAAAAAAATGGATGTCAGAGTGGTGAATTTGTTCTCTCGCTGTCATAGATAGAGGAGGAGGTATTAGTATTTAACGACACATCAACACTATTGTGTCATTTTAGTGTCACAAAGATACTTTATTTCAATTCACTATTTCATATACACATTATGGAAGAAAGCCCAGTTTTAAAAGCAGGAGGAAACCGGAGTACCCGGAGAAAACTGCGAGGCCCATTATGGGCTGGAAACCAAATGCACATGCAATCGCAGGCCCCACCAAGGGTTTAACTCCAAACCACAGTGGTGCGAAGCGAGGGAAGACCCACTGCACTAACCTGCCCCCCATCTTCAAATATTCTAAATTGCATTAAACAAGTTAAAAGAGGAGTGTTTTTATGTCATATGACAGGATGTGTGATACGATTAAGAGAAGCAAGTCACATGTTGGTAGTATTCAATTTTAAAGGCGCTTGTTCTGATTTATGTGTATTATGTGTTCTACTTGTTATGAAAGCCTGACACTTCCATTTACTCACTACCAGGTATCATAGAAACAAACTTGCAGTTTCAATGTTAGAAGCTATAATAAGTACTGATAAGGTCCATGGCCCGATATCCCAGTAGCCTTGTCTCCACAACCCCAGGCTTTACCTGAAGTGGTCAATATTTTGCTGTCTGAAGAAAGCTGCTATTTTTCTCATTTACCCAACCCTGTGGAATCTTAGGCCTAAAGGATTTTAGTTTGGATGTAATGAGCAACAATGTGTCACATTTGGTCGACCGATATTACACAATACTGCCATCAGGTCAGGTTTTACATACATATATACATACATACATATTTATATGGCGCTTATACAGGCAGCTCTAAGCGCAGAACAAACTAACGAAATAACATGAAATATAATAAGAGCAACAGGAAGAAACAGATCAATTAACAAACAGATGAGTCTTTAAATGTTTCTTAAAAATGGCCAGTGTTTTCTTGTGCCTTCAGGTCAGGTTTTCTTGAAGGCCTGCTGCTGGTATCCTTGTAACCAGTACAGTACTACTTTTATATAATAAAATCAGGTCATCCTCCCTTTAAAATGGCATTTTTTCTCTATTTTGGGAAAGAAATGATGGATTTGAAGGTTTAAATTTAAGTACAACAATGAGAAAAATGCTGTCTTTCATCTAATTATCCAAATTAATACTTCTGGGTAATTCTGGGCCCGATTTGGGCCTTTTATTGATTTCCATCAAAAAACTGAAGTTTGTTTCCCACGATATTTTGGGGGGGGGGGTCAGTGTATGCAAGTGTCGGGCTCTCATATCAAGAAGAGAACATGATAGACAAAAATTGAAGTGCCTTTAAAAACTTGTAAAGTCAGGACACCTTACCAATCATCATCATAATAATTTCAGGATCACTTAAATTTAAAAGATTGTCTCCAAAATGGAGAAAAGTCGCCAGCATTCTTGAAACTGAATACTAAGTGTCACTCACTGCTTGAAAATATTTAGTCATTAGGAAAGTCGCCATCGTTCTTGAAACTGATAATCACTCATTACTTGCTAGTTTGTCACAAATTGACCAATATTGTTAATATATCATATGCAAACCTGTACTTTTTCAATGTCCCCTTTTTATTCACCTTTTTTATACGCTTTAGCAGAAGTGGGATTTTGTCATAGCAAAATCTGTTGGATGCGGCATCTGTCCATCTGTCTACAGACCCCTGACCCGATCGAGATGACACTTGCATCACAGGACCTTAGTATCTACTGCTACTTGCGCTGTGACAGACAAGTCTGTTGGCCAAAGGTCAAAGGTCGCACTTTATGTATTTCAGACTTTACCGCTGTTATTTTCCTGAAAACCTGTGCAAGCCTTTTCTTTAATAAATGCAAGCATTTATATAGCACTTTATACAAAGCACTTAACATTTATTCCACTGTCAGTAAGATAAATCACATTTTCACACATTCGGCAGCCAATTATAATGGCACACGGTATGACTACCCCTAACAGCTTCTCATTTACACCTGGGTGAAGTGAGACAAGCAAGATAAAGTGTCTTGCCCAAGGACACAAACATGTTGGCCACGGCGGGGCTCGAACTCGCAACTTTCAATGGTCTAATGATCACGAGTCCTTTTCTTTTACATTGGACCACATTGTGCTCTACCAAGTTTTCCACTCTTATTCCCTGGAATACCGAGCGAAGTCTCTCTTAACATTCTCCCTGCCTTTCAAACAAGGTTACTGCTTATAACTAACAAAAGTGAACTTCTACGCAATATCTGAATATCTGGAACTTTCGTAACGCGTACTCATGTAATTTCTTCGTTTTTAGCAGGGATTAATTAGATTAATATTTTAAGCATTGAAATCTATTCTCTTGGTCTGGAAACTTGTTCGATGACCGGTTAATTATCTTTATTTCTGAGACTTTCTCCCATTGTACTGCGTAATTAATAATGTGTTAAAAATAACTCCCCGGTCCCTAACAAAACGGCTCCCGGTTCCCTTAAAAAAATAGGGACCAGGAGCCGCTTTTTCTAGATTTCTGGCTCCCGGTCCAATTTATCTTATGGAAAGGCTTGGTTGTAGGAAGTGTCCGTTCGGACACTAATGACTAAAATACTTGATTTTGTACTTATTAGCTTGCTTCTGGCCTTTTCATTTGCAGGGTATGTTAGGGTACCTGTACTTGTTCAGGGATGTGAGAGTTCCGCGTTTCCGCGGATTTCCGCATTTTTCTCTTGCCCGCGTCGCGGTGTTTGTATCTCTAATCTAAATCCGCGTTCCTTTTAAAAGTAAAAAATCGGAAAAATCACACTTTTATTCCACTGCCACTGTTTCATTTATTTCTTAAACGACTGGGAATGGAAACTATGTTGAAAGGCATTTTCGCGAACTTTAACCCCAGTATTCCCATCTTGAAGGCTAGTGAGAGCCCTCCATTATGATGTGTAATGTGTTGTTTTGAACCGTGCCTATAGGTATGATGTTAATTTTCACCATTGCTTGATCTCAGGCACATCAAAAGCAATTTGCACCTAATTTCAATCCAAACCATCCAGTCCTTTTCAAGGATCAAATAAACCTATAGAGTTAGTGACACAAAGTACTATTTAACGACTGTAGATTGCCATATGATAGATATTCGGACAAAATTGGATGCAAAATTCATCGAACAAGATCGGCTAGAGAAGGCACACGGTACAGTAGGGAAGATTCTTCACATGCATCGCAAGTGGAATTTCCAATCCTGTTTAAAAGCATCTGATAGCAGTGATTGAGGTAAAATATGGTTATTCACCTTTCGGTTTCCGGAAAATGTTAAATTTAGGAAGATTTTTGCTGGGATTTTTGTCACAGGCCATCTAACTTATAGTTTAGTGGTAGCGAAAGTGCCGCATGTCTGTCAAATTAGGAAACCCTCACTGACAGCTGAGTAGGACTAGGATTGCTCTGTAGAGGGGAAGTTCCAGATTTTCTGCATTTTTTTTAACATGGCCACTCACATCCCTGCTTGTTACAGACATGCAAAAATCTGATTTTTGATGATTTTTTCAATTTTCTGATTTAGCAAATCACTGATAATATTGATAAGTCTATTGTAAGAAAACCCATATAGTCTGGTAATAAAACTTTGAATCATAACACCCATTGCACCAAAAAATTTGGGAGTAATTGGAATGTATTCAAATGAATAACATTGTGATGAAAGAGGAAGACAGGAGAGAGGAGAAAGAAAAGATAAGGGATGCTCTCTTTCTCCAAATGTAGATATCCAAACTGAGCTATGGACAGAGTGAAGCATGAAATGACAACTGCTCAGACCAAAGTTTCAAAAGACAGAAAGATGACAATGCAGAAATTTTCATTTTTTGGCATTTTTACTCCTTTTTATGTCGCCTGCCTTAAGGCAGGAAGACACATAGGGATCACTTTGTCCACTGTAGTTGTTGATGTCTGTTGTTGTTGTTGTTGTTGTTGTTGATGTCTGTTGTTGATGTCAGTGTTGTGAAAAAGGGTTAACATTTGCCTGTAATATCCACATACTTTGATGGATTTAAACCAAACTTGGGTCACAGGTACAACATTGCATCCCCCATTTGTTGATGAGGTCAAAGTTCACATACCAAGGTCAAAGGTCATGTGAGGTCAAGTTGTAAAATAGGCTGAAAATGTAAAATTGACCTCATGAAGTTCAATTGGAACCAAACTTGGTTTATAGAGTTTACATGCGAACCCTCATTTGTTTATGAGGTCAAAGGTCACATATCAAGGTCATAGGTCATGTGAGGCCTATCATTCACAAACTGCGATGGCAGGCGACACAAGCGGTCCTAGGACCGATGTATTTTCCCCTTTTCCTTGTTTTTTATCCATGGCCTCTCACACCCCTGCACTATGAGGTTTCTTCTTTGTACTAACCAAGTTTGAAATGAATTGCTTTAGGAAATCTGGTTTTATACAATTTTTTTCTGCGGAGCATAGTAGCCAATAATCCTACCTTAACCACAAGAACACATTCAAGCATACTTAATCTTTATCTTATCAACATTAATCTGAGATTCCTAATCTAAGCATCAATCCATGTCCTAATCCAAACACACCCTTCTTTTACTACCATACTTATATTTGTATTTCTAAATCATTATATGCACACTATTAGTCACTGCAGCTGTTGCGTGTAAATGACAAACGGCAAAGTTTCGGTAAATCGGCAAAATGGCGTTGGCTGTGCAATCTGACAGTTGGCCCAATTAACGGGAGGATTTCAAGTTGAAAATAATTGAGAATGCCATGTTCACAACCTGTGCAATATGGCTGTCATATCTGTCATTGTCACATCATTATTTCATGCCTGTATGAGCCTACTTTCAGACTGAAATTCTATTCTTTAGGAATCATGTTTATGTCGTGATCTTAATGTAATCCTAATCCAAACTTGGAGAGAGTTTGTAACAAGAACTCAAAACCAAATTCAAAGTTTAACTTCTAATTTTGATTATCATCATCTGTGTTGGAGAGAACTCAAATGTTACATAGAATTTTAACTTAAGCTTCAAACAAGAGTATCCTCACAGGTGGATACTTTAACTTTTTCATCTTAAAGAGACACTGGCACATTTGAAAAATAGTGCGCCCTGAAGATTTTCCAAAATTGATATTTTTGCATGGTTGCAAAGCTTTTATATACACTAGCCCTCGCCTGAAACGATTAAGACCAAATCAACGTCCTTATGGGTAAACAGAACGATTTTATAATTAATGTCGCCGGTGACATTAATTCAGCAGACGCCGGAACTTGCGTTTAACACAAGAAAACGTGTGCCTTATGCATGTTTCCCACGGCAACCACCCTGTTTGACCGTTCTGTGACCTTTGTGGTTTTAATGTCAATGAGTACGAGTCTATGATATTCATGTAATATACACATTTGTTCATTAAAGTTATGGAAAACTTAAAAGTTAGCCTACAAATTTCCCGGATGTCTTTAACCTCTTATTAACGTCCCTATCTATTTTTGAGTATGTTATTTTTATGTGTAAAATGTATCGCTATTCTTCCAATGGCCTAGCCTATCATTTGAGAGCAAATTGAAGAAATTGCATATTTTCTGAAAATGTGCCAGTGCCGCTTTAAGGACCAAATCATTTTGTAAGATAAATTTAGGACTTGGGGGTTTTGACATGAGCTTCATAATCTCTTTAAATTCTCTCAAATTTCTTTTGCCTGTCATTTGGAAAGGCATCTAAAAAGAATTCCAGCAAAGAGTAGGCTTGTTTGGACTAATTTAGATGCATTTTTCATGCTGATTCTGAATATGCCCTGGAAAATAAATAATTTTGACCACTTTGAAACAAAATTTTACAAATTTGGATCGTTGAGCGTCTGGAGTCGCTTGCTGTGTTCAAAGGATTAATCAAGATTATGCTCTACTCTAATGCTGACTAATGTACAACCATTGATACTAAAGGGGACGGACCTGTGTATACAGGAATGGAGTGCCCATCTCTCTTTTGAAACGATTGGGCCACAATCCACCATTAAAGGCTGACTCAGAGAACTTTTTCAGTGTATTAATTACAAATAGTCAGCTAGAACTAAAGATAGTCACCTAAAATGCTCAATTCCAAAGTTTGAGATGAATCAAATTTTTCGTTTTGATGCAATAAACGTCTATGTGTAGTATAACAGGGCCATAGGATACCGTGTAGGCCTATAACAAAAATTTTGTATCCGGAAATTTTATAACAAAGTTGTGATTTTCTATATCAAGGATTTTCGATTTGAGCTTAGCTATTTCACACTGTGACTAGTGTATGGACAAGCATTATGTACATGCAAAAAAACACAATTTGTTTGAAAAATGAGGGCGTCCTCCTTGGGAAATCTCTGAGTCGGCCTTTAATTGTTACTCAAGGGGATCATAACACCTTCTCTACAGCAAATCTGTTAACTTCCCAACATTGAATAATGCAAGTAGGCTGTAGGCATACCCATTTACACGTTTGGGGTAAAGTATCTTACTTAAGGGCGCAATATGTTGGCCACAGTGTAGCTCGAACTTGCAACCTTTGCCGTGGGTGCCTGACGCTTTGTCCACTGTGCCCTCTCACTAATCAAAATTCTATCCAGACTTTACCTGTTATCCTGATCCTAATCCAAATCTTATCCCTGTTATCCTGATCCTAATCCAAATCTTATACCTGTTATCCTGATCCTAATCCAAATCTTAATCCAGATCCTAATCCAGATCTTGCCTGTTAACCTGATCCTAATCCAGATCCTTCCCAGACTTTGCCTGTTTTCCTGGTCCTAATCCTAATCCAAATCCAGATCCCAATTTTGGTAAATCTCACAAAACCTGGTCTTAATCTATGCTTCAACTCTTTCAAATTGTAATCCATATCTCTCATCCTAATCCTAGATATTGGTATCCAAATTCTAAATCTCTATTGCCACACAGCACAGGGTCTATGCTTTATTATGAAAGAATGTAAGCAAAAGGTTTTTGTACTTTAGCAATTCATTAGCATGGTACCAGCCTACTATTAACTGTCTTCCACATGGTCGAGCTATCAGGATAACCCATTCTTGACATAAGCCGAAAAACACTTCATGTCACAATATCTGAACATGACTATCACCCTCCGCCTCAGTTGTCGCCTCCTCATATCGTACCTCCTTTGGGGTCTCCGGGACATGGGAAAGAGACCATGATATGTGCATATTAATTATTACTTGCGCTCTACTTGCTGACACATAACCCAAATGGTGTGACGCTGTATTGAGTAAATCCCACGGGGATTACCTTAGTCATGCTGCCGTTGAAATGAGTTGAGACATATATGTGAAATGAGTTAAATATTGAAATTTTTCATAGTTTGATCGGGACTGGATAGGCAAGATGTAGGCGTTGTTTATGTTTATATTAAAGTGGCTAGGCATTGCATGGTGCCGGTGGTGTTGAGTGCACATCAATATATCTGTTGCATTGGTGTTGTGAATGTTTTCCATTTCTAATCCTTGATTTTATAAGAGGTCTACATTATCTCATTAAAATGTAAATAAAACCCTTGCCAATACCTAGGTGCGGAGAGGGGGTGGTGCACCTTATATTTGGGGGTTAGGGTATGTAAAGCTCTAATGACTTTTGATTTTTTGACTTGCTATTATTGAACATTTCATCTTTACTACAATTTTCATATTGGTTTCGCAAAGATACCTAATTTTGAATGATTTGAAAATCATTTGTTTGTTTGTGTATTGAAAGACTTCAGCATAATTTAGGTCATATTATTCAAGGCATATGATTGGGTCAGCAGGAGAATGGCTTAAGAGCAAGGCCAGTTGTCCATGGAGCTGTACAATGTACTCTAGGCTGGCTGAATTTTTTGAAATGAATTGCTAGACCGGTCTAAGGTGCAAAATTCAGCATCGGCCTTGTGGCCAATGTTGTTTTTACCCATAACGGATTAAAATAGCCACACCATGGGATGAACATAGGCATGAAAACTTTTGTGACCTGTGTGCACATGCCGGTTTTAACAAATGATGTGGCTTGCTTCTCTTTTTATCCAGATAGTGAAGCTATTTTGATACTTTTAATGAAAGTGGTTCTCAGCTAAGGTCTTTGGTGTGACATGCTCACAAGCACCTCCCTCCCCTGAATAAGCCCCTCCTTTCACTTTTCAAAGGCCAGGTGCTATAAGGACAAGTTATTTCTTAAGGAGTAAGTTTATTTCCGATATTGCTTTAAAGCAAGATAGAACATGGTTTCGATAGACATAAATGCATTAATTTACAAATCTGAGGGCTCTTAAGGATTAACACCAGTAAAAAACATGAAAAACAGAGGCACCCAGCCCCTTCTGCAAATGATGAAGTTTTCTTGTGGACGGTTTCTCAAGTGTACCTCAAGAAGAGAGAATGGCAAGATCTGTGTTGAAAACATGGTTGCTATCAATATAAAGTGATAAATCTGTAGGAATATCCAAAAAGGTTGACATTTATATGTATTTGATCCGACAAAACAATTTTAACCATATTCTTACAGGGAAGACCTGACTGCAAAAGTGCTCTGACCTCCAGGGTCCACTGGTGCTGCTAGTCTTCATGGTCCAGTCCGCGCATTTTTTGGATAACTACCTAATTTCATGATTATCTTCAGCAGAATGGTTAGCTTTAAGGTCTGAGATGTTCCATTGAGAGAAAATGATGTTTTCATCTCGCCCATTTTGTCCAGGACCGAATGGGACTCTATTACCGTGTGAACCTGAATACAATATTTTGGATATAGCTGAAATGAATATATAGGGGGGGTGGATTTGCATCTAGGATTACAACAATTTTACAACAAAAAGCCACCTAGAATAGTCCTAATTTCAGAGAAGTCATTTGGTCATTTCCAGCCTTTTTCCTCTCATTTTCATCAAATGGTCTTCCTTTTAATAGTTCTTACATACACTATAAATCAAAAACCTTTATGCAATTATAGCATAATGGTGTGGGTCTTGGACCCCGAGGTGTGAACGGTTTTACAGAGAAAATTTACAATTTTACAATTAAAAAAACTCTCACGTTCTGTTTCAGTTGTACATGTTAACTAAGCAAGAAATAACATACTTACAAAATTACGTGATTTACACACAAAGAACCTTTTAGGCTTCTATTTTAGTTTCATGTGAGGGGTAAAAACTTGTAAAAGCATGCAAAATGCAAAAACCTCAGTTTGACAAAATTAGGGCCCCTATATGTAAAATGTTCCACGGCCATGTCCCTTTACCTAGCCCGGCTAAATCCTCAAAAACTCAACTGTTAATTGAAAGTCCAGAAAAGTACGATGACGTCTCAAACCAAGACTCATATGCACAAATCGCTGCCGGGCCAGCGACACCGCCGTAGCGTGCTAGCCCGGGTCATGGGGCTGGTGCCCCGAGGGCCCTGGGTCCGAATCCCACCCGAATTTGCGACTTTTCCTTGTTTCCCCTTTTCCCTCACTCCTTCATTTCCTCCCGGGAGAACCGCGTCCAGGTTTATGGTTATGGACAATGACAGTTTGCAATCATGATTTAATGTAAACGTTTTTGAAGTCTTGTGAGCCTTTAGTCCCGCTTGTGCAACACCCTGTCAGTAACAATTACATTTTTATATCTTTGTTTTAAAATTACAAAAGGTTCACTTTTACATCGCAAGCTTCATTTCTCCTCTCATTACATTTGTCCGAAAAAAAAAAAACATGAGAATTGCACATGTTGCATCCCACCAATAATCCTGTCAAATCCCTTTTTCTCTGCATCAACTACGCCTGCCTCACCAGACAAACCATGACAATGCGCAGGGACATACTATATATTGTGCGTTACATGCAACACGTTATGTGTGCGCGATGTTGACGCTTATTTCAGAAAAATTGTGGCGGCGACTATAGCAGCGTGGTTACCGCCTCACACATGCACTGATTCCACACCAGGGCTCAATGTGGTAATGAAACCCAGGCAAAATGTCAACCATGCTAGCATGGTTAACCAATGTAGAACTGTGCTTGACCATGGCCAACTGTGCTTGGCCATGCTTTGACCATGGTCATGTTTGGTGGTGGTTGAAGGCACAAGAAGAGGGAGACCAGAAGCAGGATGGATGACATAATCAGAGTACCCTGGAATGAGTATCAGAGATATATCAAGATTGTGTCCAAGGCCAAGACCAAGTAAGAGAGAAAGCTCTCCCTTTGCCACCAAACAAATTACCATTCATTTATGTACAAAATGGCCTTAATTAAAACGTCGATTTCTCACTGACGAAGCAGCTCAGTCACTTTAAAATATGCGTTTACTTTGTACCTATAAACTTCTGCATCCCGTTCAGTCAGAACAATCCATAGGTTGCCCATTGATGGTTTCGAGCTACTGGAGCATGAAGACAGTGATGAGTTTTGATCCCCCTGAAACTGTAGCTTCTATAGTTTGTGTCATCTGAAGTTGAAGGTGACGTCACTGCGACTTTTATGTTGCGCACCCATGAATCGCGCGCGCTATGCTTGGAATCATAGCATGATACGCACGTGAATAAAGGCGGCACGATCGAGACGCTAGTGGGAATGCAAAGACGCATAATGACGTCACCTTCAACTTAAGATGAGACAAAGTATAGTCAAGAGATTTCTATGGCATTATGGTTAAAATTAGTACTGTAATTACTCAGTGGAAAGTTTAACACACTTTTTGATCTCGATATCTTGTTGAAATTATTTCTAATACAAAATATGGCCCAGAAAGTTAGTTTACTTTTTTTTTACAATTAACTTACCCCCCGTCACTTTTTTTTTACCTTTTTTTTTCAAACACTTTTTTTGGCCAGAGGTTGCCAGACAGGGGTCCGTTCCCCAAACTTGTGTGTAACTTACGTATATACTAACTCAGACCTTTTCATACATAAACACAGTGCTTTGGACAAATTGGATCCACTCAGGAGTGACAGCACACACATAGATTTATGACTTTATGAGTTTCGGGAAATGGATCCCTGCACTATTTCACAAAGTTTCGATTTAATTCTTAATGAATTAAAGAAGAGTGATTCTTCTTAAGTCCTGTATGCTTCTTAAGAGGATTTGCAGAGAATTCTGAAGGTAAAATTAAGAAACTAGAATCCAGAACCTTAAACAGGACTGGATTGGAACTTTATAATCTCAATGTCAGGAGTTTCTTTCAAATCTCTTCTTTAACCCTAACACGGCCGAGAGCAATGAAGCGCACAAAACGTGGGTACCGGTCGGAAAATGCTTTTCTTGCATCTGGGCTTCACCAACATTTTTTTGTCGCTCAATGACTCGCATGGGCTCTCATTGCATCTGGGCCGTCTTACCGGAAAATGACGCATGTTTCTCGTTGCACCTTTGCTCGTTCCGGAAAATGACGCGATGTTTTGCGTTGCCTCTGGCCGTCTTCCGGGAAAATACCGCGATGTTTGTGTCGTTGCATTTGGGCCGTTATTGACTGGAATGATGCGATGCTTTTCACTGCATTCGGACGGTTGCCCGCCGAAGGCGCCATGCTTTCATCAGTGGGTGACACTGTGTACAAATGCCCATAGACAATTTCGTTTCGATGGTGGATAGCGCCACCATTTCCGATAAGCTATTTTTTTTAATTTGCATAAACGTAGTCCTGACGTAAACCGGGGCCTGACGTAGCATAATAGCGCCACGCGACATGATGTAGCGTAATAGCGCCACTCACGACTGCCGAACTATATGCTACAAATCATGCAGATCAGTGTGCTTTACGCATCCATTATTTATTTATTATTACACCCTGTTTTATTGGTCTTCGGCAGGGATGTTTCTCGTTGCATCTGGACGTCTTTTCCGATAATGGCGCGATGTTTTTTTGTTGCATCTGGGCCTTCTTCCTGAAATGACGCGATGTTTTTTCGTTTGCATTTGGCGTCTTCCGGGAAAATGACGCGATGTTTTCCGTTGCATCTGGGCGTTATTGACTTTACGCTACTTATTCCTGTGCCGGGAAAACGGCCGAGATGAATGAACGGCAAATTTGTCCTCTCGGTGGATTCTGGGCCGTTAAAAATAAAAATAGATTGCCTTCGTTGCATTTGGGCCGTCGGCCGGCAAAACGACCCCGTCCGGGTTAGGGTTAAATATCCTAAAGTGAGTTAATAACCCCAGAGAATAAAATCTTTTTTTAGTCCACTTAAGATTAATCATAAATTCTTACTTTGTGAGATAGAACACAGATGTATTTAGTAGTGTGGAATCTTATCATTGTTCAAGATGCCAGTTTTCCTGTTTTTCCCGGATATCCGGGGTTTTAACAACCCCAAAAACTGTCAGGTTTTTCAGTTTTTTGTTTGTTAGTAAGTTTCCAACAACCGCCGGGTTTTTTCCGTCGTCTGGTAGTCCGAAAATAAATTAAGTGTGATTTAACTACGAGCATTTAGTGCTATATCTCTCCCCTCCGGCAACTCGAATTCCACGTATCGTTGTTTCCTACTCGATCGCCATACCTTACCATTCTACAAGACATCTTTTGACGGGTACCGTCAGTGATCATCCTACAGGCCTCTGTGTAAGGAGTGATTCAGCGAGGCGCGCGCGATGTGTGTGTTTTGCATGGTTATGCCGACATACTTTCGGTAGTAACTGGAAATTCTTGAAGGGAACGATGTATTTACAATCGATAGAATGAAAGATAAAGAATAAATGGAACTGGTCATGGTTCAAACTTGGAAGAGAAAGAAGACAACAACTATTTTTATTCAGAGTACATGAGAAACTGAACCAAGCGGACTGGCTACTAAAATGCCCGTCACCATGGATGGTGTAGAAACGCGTCAATTATGATCGTCGGGGACTGAAAGTGATCAAAGGATCAAATGGTCACGCCATACAGAGGTACATAAAGACACAGGGAGGGCATGGTTAAAAATGCACAATATTTACCAGCTCTTTTTCAAGCCGCTGCTGTGAGGACTTGAATCATTAACCATCACTGGCAAGCCCATCAATCATGTCATGCATGTTTGATCAGCCTGATTATCATGACATCTGATTAACTAAAGATGAACTTGAACCTGAAATGTCAACAGATAGCAAGTTTCAATGAAAAATATCATTCTGTTTGAAACTCATGTATTTTTTTCAAAGAAATTTGTACTCTAATTGACTATCTAGGTGATTTAAAAATGCTAAAATACAGGAGCTCGGGGCCGCTGCCTCCCTGGGTCCCGCACGAGGCAAACCGGGGCTCGTCCCCTGGACCCCGCCGGGGGGCCTAATGCGGCCCCCTGCACCCCCGTCAATTCTCAGGGTTTTTCAATGTACATGTAGCTGGCATCTCTGATTGTTACATGATTTGAGAGCACGAACACACTTGAGAGGTCGTGTAACACGACATGAGAGCGCGTAACACGACTTTAGAGTCATCCCCCCCCCCCCAACCCCTCCCCGCAACACGACTTGAGACAGCGTAACACGACTGAGAGGCATCGTAACCGACTTGAGAGCAGCGTAACACGCCTTGAGAGCAGCGTACACGACTTGAGATCACGTAACACACTGAGAGCAGCGTAACACGACTGGAGAGCAGCGTAACACGACTGGAGAGCAGCGTAACACGACTGGAGAGCAGCGTAACACGACTTGAGAGCAGCGGACCACGACTTGAGAGCAGCGTAACACGCTTGTAGCAGCGTAACACACTTGAGAGAAGCGTACCACGACTTGAGCGCAGCGTACACTACTTGAGAGCAGCGTACACACACTGACTTGAGAGCAGCACAACATGATGAGAGAGAAAGAGAGATAGCGCTTGTAATCTTTTATTTGCCAACCATGCCACAATATCCTATAGTGCAGCCAATCAATTCAGAATTTATATGATTCTTCTAATGACTCATTTCATGACAAAATATGGTTCTATGTTTAAAAAATAATAAAACATCACCTCCAGCTGGAAAATTTACGCCTACTTTTGAAATGAAAGGTTTTTAGCATATGGTATCATTCTATTTTACTATGACCAAGCAATGGATCATTCAGAAGGTATTTTGTGTGTATTAATTTGTCGAAATCCCAAAATATCATGAGCAAATAATATCGCAAGATTCCCCAAAAGCCGTGTAGCCATTCGGCATTCTTTTTTGCGTGTTAAATCCTGGTGGATGAACCATCTATGGGCAAAAAACTCGCCCAGCAAGCATATGACTTGTTCCGTTGCCCCTCATCATTACTAGCATTACCAAGGCAATTGTGCCAATTAATATGACTTTATCTTTTCCAGCCTTGCTCATCTCAAATTTGTTTTTCCCATCCATACGCATCAACTGCTGCAATTATGTTGGTTAATTTCCTTGGTCTGACCTTTTCAAATTATTCTTACTGCCATGTTTTATCACTCTAACTCTGCCCGATATACACTAGAGCTTGTTTCTATTCCCCTATGCCGTTAGCATACTTCACGCGATATTCCAGGGGTTCACGCGGGCTATTGCATAAAACACCGCATTTTGACATAATATGAAACGAGATTTGTAAATACATTATGGTGGGGGATGCTATTTCAAAAAATTTTCAATAAATTTGCACAGGATATACCAAGTGGAATAAAAATTGGGTCTACCCGTTGAGCGCAGCGAGCCAAACGTTTGTCGAAATTTTGTCGGCCAATGGACTGTTTACTGGCATGCTAGTTTTACATTGGTTCAAAAATCTGAGGAGCGGGGGACCTAATATCATTACAAATTGTTCAGTTATACTGCAAATTAAAGGGGGAGGCCCGAGTTAGTCTATTATTATTCAGCTTTGATATATGGCCTTCACCCAAAACCGCACTTTAAATTTTCATGCGATATTTCAACCTGTTGAAAGCGGTGAGAGCAAAAACATGATTTTGTAAGTGGGATCCAAAGGGGACATATTTTTCGCTCATACAATCCAAATCAAACATCTTTCGCCTTAAGATTTCACAGAGTGAAATGAGAAAAATAGCTTTCTTCTGATGCCAAAATTTTTGACCACTTCTGGTAAATCTGGGGTCCCTGGGGAACAAGGCTATTAGCCGATCATACCATGGACCTTTAAATCGGGTCACCTGGGGGACAAGGGCTTTAGCGATCATACCATGGACCTTTAAGTTAAAGACCTATCAGTGATTTGAAAATCTTTGAAATTTTGCGGAATAAGGTAGCTTTCCCCTTTAAGGATAAGTCTTTAGAATTTTCATAAGTTACCTTTTCAGCTGTAGAATTGACAGAAAAAGGGAAGAAAAACGGCAGTGTTCCAAGATACGATTCTCCAGCAAATCACGTGTTGTAGTAAAGTGTCCGTCGGAAGTAAGACTAAAATCTCCGATTCTGTCCCTTAATTAGGTTTGCTTCTTGTCTTATCATTTGCAGGATATGTTAGGATTACCTGTACTTGTTTGCATACATGCAAAAATCTGATTTTTCTGATGATTTTTATCGATTTGCTGATTTAGCAACTCACTGATAGGTGCTTAAACTGTATTTAGCAATTGGAAGTAATATCTTCTGACAAAAGCAGTAACAAATATTTTACTTTCATTAAATATTCCACCGGCATCTGTTTTACATTAAATACCAATTTTGCCGACAAGTCAACATTTTGTCGACCATATTCTGTGTTAATGGGGATGTCACACTCCCAGAGTGACCCGTCTTGTTGTAACCTTTGGGGGGAGAAAGTCTGGTGGTTAAAGGAAACTACGGGCTAATTTTTTCGCGTACATATGTTGTTATACATATCATGTTTGTTACAAATCACAACATTTCATCCATAAAAGGTCCCTAATATCAACTAATTAAAATCCATCGTGTACGGGTATCTCCCATGTTTCTCGATAATTGGATTTTCATTCAACGTCAACCTGGACCCAACCAAGATCGCCAACGTTTCTAGACTATGTTATCAGTGTTTAAATCGCAACGTAAAACCTTCGATTGAGAAGAGAAAACCTCGACGCCATTTGTTTTTAAATGTCATCGACTGCAATAAATTGTCTTGATGTAGGTATTTATATATTAATTGTTACTTAAATCTGTATAGTTTGATAAAATGAACGAAACTATATAAAATCATGTCTTAGGGAACGAGGGTATTTCCGTTCATCGTGTCGTGCCGACATTTGTCGCACTTGGCTACGTACGCGTTTGGCCTTTGTAGCCGAAGAGAAGGGCTAATGCGGCGTTTGACAAGAGTAGCACAGTTTCCACGCATGATTGCCGTTGAAACGGGATTTTTCGTCAAAATGCCGCACTGCAAAGGTTCAATGTAAAAGCCATACCGGCAGATATGTCGGGGACCCTGGCTCACTTTTTAGGTTTTTCCCGTCGGATCTTGAAACGCAGGAAATGGCTTATCTTGTGCCGCGGTAAAAACAAACTCCAGTATCGCTGCATAAAGTTTTCGGCCAAGGACCGTATATGTCCCTTCATTTTGAGAAGAGTTTTATGGAGTATTACATGAAATACAAGAAATGCGTCTTGAGTCTGGCTATTATAGCCACCAAGAAACCTCCAGCTCCTAAGCTCAAGACTGGAGCCATGCCAACATTGAAGTTGCCACAGAGTCATGCAGAACCTGCAAGCCACGGCCCAAACACAGAGGCCAGAATAGCAAAAGGGCAAAAACAAGCAGAATGCAGAGCAGGAAAGAAAAAAGGTATTTCATGATGGTTCTGTTTTTATTTTATATATATATATTAATATATTTTTACCAATTTTGGCTGAGTAAAAAAAAAGTATTACTTGTAAAGTGTAGTTACAGTAACAGTAATGACAGTACTGATCAATTCTGTTAGGACAGAACCATGTACAAGTGAGCGTGGAATGGAATGAGCCAGGAAAAAAACCGCCCCTATTTTGCGATGCATAAATGGTCAAAAGCATGCGTTTCAAACCCTCGTGCTGGTGCAGTTACATGAGGTGGGCTTAGCTCATGTCCAAGTAATTTTTAATCCACTGACACTGTAATTATAACTACTTTACCCTTAGTAAAGTACTTACATGTAATTATGTAGGCTTATGCCTCCTCTTGCCCAGATTTGTCTTGCCCCACCCACGTTCCATTTTTTGAGTCCGTTCCAATTGGAATTTCCCTCAATTTTTTTAACATTTCATTTTCTGTCAAAGTTCCCCAAAATAATCTTGGCAAATGCAATTCCGTGAACACTGTGCCATGCGTGGATCATTGGGGTCTATGCATATCTGAAGGTTCGCTTATCTGAAGGATCGCTATTTCAAGTTCTCGTTTAGGAAGGGTCTATATCGCAGGACCGTCCTGGAATTATTGGTGAAGTTTATACGCAGGGACCACGTTGGTGGCGATGTGATTGTCTCGCGTTGCAGTAGCTATTCTTGCGAGATCGACCGTTTGTTTACCCATCGTGCTAAGGAGTGATGAGTGTCGGCGATCTCTAAATCGTTTAGGGATGGTTTTGGTCGGTTTTTGCGACAATAATAACCAGGGTGGGGGCCCCTATTATGGGGTAATAAAAAAAAAGTTGATAATCCGAAATATAGTTACATTTTAGACGTTACAGGTTAAAAATGGAATTCCCCCGTCATTATTTCCCTACAAAATACAACTACCCTTACACCAAATCGGGAGGGTTGGCATGAAAATCGAAATGTTCCACTTATAATCCACTTTGAGGTTTAAAAAATCGGAAATGGTACGTATGTTAAAAGGCAATTCCAGTCCATGTTCGGGCGATCGAGATGGTCATGCTCCCCCTTCCCCTTCCCCGAATTTTACACCAGATTCACATTGAACTCGGGTGTGGGGTTCAATTTTTTACTTCAAACAGCGGGAAGCCGCGAAAGAGGAATTTTTTTTGCCGGTAATAGGCTTCTTAAACAATTATTAGCACATTTTTTTGAAGAGCGCCCCCAATGTTTCAAAAATTTTAAAATTGGAGATTTTTACAAGGTTGCATTGGTAACTGGCTAGTAAATATACCTGTGACTGGTTAAGCTCGAAAATGTCTATGTGGCACAAACAACGGAATTTTTTACTAGAAGAATATTATGGGATCCCCGATAATAAGTTTCAACGGCCGCTGAAAACGGCCGTCCAATGTGAAAAATAGCCGGGAAAAAGCGCTCAGTACCTTAGTGTTTTAATAGTCAGGAAAAGTAAGTTTGAGGTTAGTCTCTCGAGGTGGCACTATTTCATCATGGACGGAACAGTGGAATATTGCTTTAAGGTCGATTGACACGTGACGATCCTGCCGGCCACACGGACGGGCCACATGCCGCGGGCCGGAGCAGATGCTGCCCGCCCGCGTATAGCCTAGTATATTAATTTCAGCTATTCCACAGGGCCACAACAGCGCCACCAACGGTGGTCCTGCGTATAGGACTTCACAAAAATAACTGAGGACGTGCCTGCGTATAGCCATGGCATTGTTTATCCGAAAAATTGGTTATTGCGAGGTTCTAATTTCGAAGTTAGTAATCAAAAGGTGCGTTAATTCGAAGGTTCATTATCAAAATTGAATGAGGGTTGTTATCGAAATTTGTTTAGCTTGTTCAATTTTCAGACCAATGAACCGATTACATTTTCGGGATCAACGAACCTTGGATAGTGTGAACCTTGGAATAAAGAAACACATGCTTGGATTAACGAACCTTCGGGAATAAACTCAACGTAGGTATAGGAAATTCCCGTGTTTGGATTAACCAAAACTTTGATAAACCTAGGAATAAGAAAAACATTCGAGAATCGAAATAATGAACACTAACAGCAACCGAACAAAAGCAGTAAGTTCCAAGGTCATGAGGATAGCAGAGCATATTTGATTTATGCAGCGCATTATATCGGGGATGAATTTTAGTATTCCGCCACCACATCCTGAACATGCAGCTATTCTGTGAGGGCTGCCGAATTCATAGGGTGGTGGACAATACAAAAATTCGTTCTGCATTCAAATTATTCTGCAATACGTATGATGAGACTTACTAAACACTTCATGGCGGTTTACATGCAGGTTCCAACAATGGCCACAATTCTTTTACAGGAAGTACAGTTTAGCTTAAACATACAGGTAAAGAACGCTTCTAGGATTAAAACTTCCTGATTAAAAAAATAAGAAGCCAGGTCAGCTTCAACAGTTACTTTGAAATTTAAGTTCTGTTATAATTAGAGGCATCTACTTGACAAAAGTTGAAAATGGTGATCACTTTTAAGTGTACAGTCGCCAAAAAGGTAGCATGCTAAGTTAGTCCCAAAAGGAAATGTGGAATTGTTAGGCATTTGTGCACGCATCTCCAAACAGTTTCAAGTCAGCATATGCAACCAACATAATTGTATATATACATAATCCATCACACTAGTATATCCTTACTATCTCTTCTATCCAGTTTTAAGACTGAACATGCAGGAGGTAAAATTTGTTTTCAGAAAAATCAGTGATTTTATTCTGCTTTCTTTACACTTTACTTTTTGAAGGAGTTTGGTGCTGGTCAGATTTGGACAATCAAATTTCATCAGAATTTCATACTTAGTTGCCAACATTTTGACAAATCTTTATACTTCTAAACATAGTAGAAGTGGTCCTCAAGATAAAATCAGGTATATTTGATGGATTTGGAGGCTTTTATTTTTAACTAAAAGTGGTGGTGGAAAAATGGCTAACCAATTACACATAACCTTTTGTGACTACACATTCAGTGATATGATAATGACCAATGTTAAAATAAATGTCAAATGTGTAGTCACAATTATTGGGACTAGAATGCTAAGTATGCGTAACCTATGTAATCTGTAGAGTGTGGATATTTTCATGCTTTTCTAAAACCACAGATGCTTATTAGGCCTAAAAAAGAATTGTTTGATTGGCGTAACATAGAAAAAAAATAGGGTAGGTAGGTCAGATTTTTTTTTATGTTTCACATACCAGAACACAAAATATATGACACACATACAAAAACAAATGGCACATCTTCACTTTTTCTGTAACACATCTTTTGTCATTTTGAATGTCATGCAATCCTTTAGAGTACCGAAGTATGACATCATTTGTTTTACATGGTTTTTAAACCTTTTTTTTTTTGGCCCACAAAAAAGACAAAATATAGGGGCGTCGGTTAGGTTACGCCAATCAAAACAATTTTTTTAGTCCTTATCTAAAGTACAAATTTTTTGGTTAATTTTTATTTATTTTTTGTTTTGTTCATTTTTAATTTGTCTTGCACAGGTGATAGCAGAATTGCTAAGTGGCCATGGAAAGGAGGAAGCTGCTGAGAAATCTACCCAAAATGGAAGCAATTCCCACGATGGTGATGGTCTGGTTCTCTTAGAGGTGTGCATAATTAGGACAAATATGCGACCTGATTAAAATTAAAGGGGCATTTCGTGATCCACAACCTCGTTCCCCCCGGCTTGCCTAAAAAAGTTGAGATTTTTATATCATCCGAACCGTTAGCCTTAGTAATCCATGTGTACCAATCTTGCATGCAAATTCGGTCGTACTGTAAAAAAAACACACTTTTGTATTTTCTGTCCGTAAACGGACAAATTACAGCACAGTGGCCTATGGGACCGTGGGAAACAATGCTCACAACACAAAACCGCAATATCGGGATCAACTCAAATTATGTGATCAGCTTTTCTGAAGGAAACATGAATAAAACAGAAGGTGCTGGAATCACGAAATGCACCTTTAAGAGTTGCACGTCATCAATTTCAGAGTTCTCGAGATGTAGCCTGACCGACCCTTAGAAATAAACTTGACACTTTCCTTTCATTTTCTTAGAATAGAAATTAATAAATTTAAAATGAAATCCATGTAAAAAAAAATGCTGACCTATGAGGCAGGGCTTTAAAATAGAGATGGGATCTATAAGGGCTAACACACACAGGGTAATTTCAGAGAGAATTTTGCTCATTTAAATAAGTAACGAAATAGCCAAAAAGTATTTTGAGCATGCAAGAGCCCTAATACCACAAAATACCGCACTGTGCTACCATTATTGTGGTATACTATTTGGGGGGGGGGGGTGCAGTAGCATACTTCACAAATGTGACCACGAAATTCCTGTGTTATTTGGGGGTTGCTTGTCCAATGTTTGCAGTATTTTGTGGTTTCTTAGGCAAAAAAAAAGTTGTCTCAGAAGAAATGTGAAAAATGCGAAATGCAGTTTGCTTTTTACAAAAAAGCTAATTCGAAATGCGGGATTTATTTTTAATTGCACTTTTGGCCCAATTTTTCTGTTTTTTTAGTCAAATCTTCGGTAATCTCCCCTACTATTTCAAAATTTTAAAATTGAAAATATATGTTACATTTTCTTGTTATAGGTTAAAAGCCAGAAATGTAGGAAGACAAAAAAGCAACAGAAATCTCAGCAGATGAAGCCATGGGTAACTTCAACAGAAGTGCAGACTGAGATTTCCCTTCACCCAGATGTTGCTCTGTGCCAAAGCTGCACAAGAGGTAAGATTTGTTTTTTGTTTTTACACCCTGAATGCATTAAATGTGTAACCATATATGCTTTGCATGCATATTGTTTCCTCATGAATGTACATGTGTACACTGTATACATAAAAAGTAAAGCCACGGTTCAAAAAAGTGGGGAATTTGGGAAGTTCCTTCCCAGGAAAGTGGCCATTTGGAAGGAAACTTGGCTATTTGGAGGGAAATTTATACATAATAAGATATACTGTAAAAACACATAATTTCGCGAGGTATGTAATTCTGCGAGAACCTCAAATTCGCGAAATTAAAAACTCTTAAAATGACACAAAATCAGAGTTCAATAAAACCATAGACTGTCCCTGACAAAACACAGTCAATGTAAACAAAATGCTAAACTTCAAACTTAGTTTTATTTATAAGATACCCCAAAAGCTTTTTTAAGATGTTTTAATTCACATTTCAATTCCTGTAACTATATTGGTTTGTCATTAAATTTTATCTCAGCTTTCCAAACCTATAGTGCTTTTGTCATTGGTTGGCATTTGTTTAGCATGTGTTCTTTGGGCACCTTTTAAGCACGTTTTGCATGGAAATCGGTAGTAAATAAGTAAGCAGGGAGTTCAAAATTTGGCAGACTTCGCGGATACTTTTAGTACTAGTGATGAAAAATTGTTGAATTGCGAAATAAAGTACCCGTGAAATTTAGTGTTTTACAGTAGTGGGAAATCTGTGGAAATTTACATTTTTTTTTCAAACCCTGAGTATATCTTTTTTTAATTATACGCGCATATACGAAAATAGTGTTCGTGTACACGGGTAGAAAATTAAACAGTAACGCCCATCTCTAATACCAGTCATTTTACATGTTGCATGACAAAGGATTTTTTTGTGTATAAAAACTAACTGTTTCTCCTTTGCTTTTTTAAATAATACAGATGACCCACCAATCTCTGCAATTAACTGTGGTTCGTCACAACCATCTTACTCCCAAGAGCAATCCAACAGCAAGGCACCACATTCTACAGCAGATTTGGCCCAGTCAATTGTTCCAGGGCTGCCGATCGAAACAGCAGACACACCATCACGTCCACCATTGATGACAGCTACCCTGCTACTGGACCATCTGCTGCAGCTCATCCCCAGTTCAGTCCAGTGCAGCAACATCCAGTCATGCCAGGACTGCCAGTGAAATACACACAACATCCATCATGTCAAACCACTGAAATCCACCCTGCAATGGGAGATCTGTCATAATAAGCCCAAGACGATACGACCACACATACAATGCAAGTACTACTGGTAAAAGGAAGAGGAGGCACAAAACTCAAGGAGCCACTGCAAAGAAAAGAGGGAAGCCAAAATCATTGAAACATGTCTTTAGAGAAGAAAGCGAGTCCGAGTCAGAAGAGGAAACACAGGACGATACAAGCAGGGATGTAGATTACAAACCTGAATCTGATGAAGCATCCAGTTCTGATGATGATGATGAAGTGACGCGCAGCCAGAAAACTAATGCCGAGTCATTTGTATCGGATAGAAAATTTGTTGTGTTTGAGTCACAACTAAAAGAACTAGTGTGTCAGACTCGATGCCCTTATCCAAACTGTGGCACTGTTTTTGATATCGACAAAGAACAGTCATTGGGCAGCATGATTGGTTCTGCATTGGTGCTTCGCCTGACCTGCCTAGAGGGACATGTGTATAATTGGTCAACACAGCCCATGATAGGTCGAATGCCTGTGGGCAATTTGCTCATGTCAGCTGCCATACTTTTTAGCGGTCAGACATGGACACACATTTCATCATTTGCTGGCTTCCTTGGGCTGGAGTTTATAAGCAACACCACCTTCGCAGAGCATCAGTCAAGCTACCTCTTTCCCGTAGTTCATGACACATGGAAGTCTGAACAGCAGATTTTGTGGCGTAGCCTGGAAGGTCAAGAACTTTGTTTAGGTGGTGATGGCCGCTGTGACAGTCCAGGCTACTCCGCAAAGTATTGCACATATTCCATGATGGACTTGAACACGGAGAAGATTGTAGACTTTGAAGTGGTGCAGGTAACGCAGGCTTCAAGTAGTGTTGCAATGGAGAAGGCAGGGTTTGAAACAGTCT
Organism: Ophioderma brevispina; assembly: GCA_023653785.1. Lineage (NCBI taxonomy): Eukaryota > Metazoa > Echinodermata > Ophiuroidea > Amphilepidida > Ophiodermatidae > Ophioderma > Ophioderma brevispina. The sequence continues at coordinate 8,700 of JAMKCH010002267.1, read as the reverse complement.
TGGAAAGGTTGACCAACCCTGAAAATGGGTTCTCCATACAGGTAATATGCACAGACCGCCATCCAAGTATAGCCTGTTTGATGGAGAAGAAGTATAAGACCATTGAACATCAGTTCGACGTGTGGCACCTGAGCAAGTCTGTGTTGAAAAGGCTCCTTCAGAAGGCAAAGCGGAAAGAATGTCAGGATTTGATTCCTTGGATCCCATCAATACGGAATCACTTGTGGTGGTGTGCCTGTACATGTGATGGTGATGTTGCCCTTCTTCTTGAAAAGTGGAGATCAGTAGGCCACCACATCACCAATGTTCATGAGTGGCATGGAAACCAAAAGTTTCACCACTGCGCCCATGGTCCGCTATCACGTGTAGAATCAAGGAAGAAGAAGTGGCTGAAGCCCGATTCGCCTGCACATGTGGCACTAGTTGAAACTGTAAATGACAAATTTTTACTCAAGGGGGTCAAGAAGATGAATGGCTTCAAGCACACCGGCCCACTAGAAGTATACAATGGAGCCATGACAAAATATTGTCCAAAGCGACAACACTTTCCTTATGAAAGTATGGTGGTCCGGGCAAAATTGGCTGCCTTGGATCATAACCACAACACAGGTCGTGAGCAAGCCACTGTCAAGAAGGCAAGCAAGTCAACTGCACCACGAGGAGTACTGCGCTACAAGGCAGTTTGCCCAAAAGCGAAAAAAGCTTGGGTATGCAAAGCTGTGTATGAAGGAAAAGACTACTCCTTTGTATATGACATGATGGCCAGTTCGTTGGTGAGGAAGATGGAGAACAATAACAGCAGTAGTTATCATCCTCCCCAGGACCTGCCAAGCAACATTGCCCCTGTAGAGAGAGGTTCCAAAGCAGTGCTGGTTGAGGGATGGCACTCAAGATTTACTGAACAATGTTAATGAATATTACCGGCCATCTCAAGGGTCAAGTACCCAAGAAATACAGGCATGCATGACCAAAAAATCCAGTCAAAGGGGTCCAGATGTTACAACTGGGCAAGTGAATTAGCATTCCGCAATTTGGGCTTCAAAAACACTTGATTTCCAAAAAAAAGTAGATTTTCAGATCATGCCCAACAATTAAAAGTGGGTGACCCGATTGTCAATCTTGTCCCCTAACTTCATCAAAATGTTGGTATCAGAATTGGTCATGCATGTGCGCATGTACAGTATCAGGGGTTAAACTTTTATAATTAAAGGTGCATTGAGAGATTATGAGGCACACAAATATTGTGTTATAGTAATTTCAAATTGGACACTCAATAGATCTCTTACCTAGTTATTAAGCTACAGAAATGTCTCAAAAGAGAAAAAGGTGATTTTGATTTGCTTATATTTCAGTGTAAAACATAGGTTGAATTTCGTATTTACGAAATCAGAAATTTGCACTATTTTTGTACTAAAGAACACTTCTCAGCTTATCCTTTCAGATGGGGATATTTTTGATGGAAAGCTTTACATCAGGGCAAAAATCAGAACTTGCAATTTTTTTTGGGACACCTGATATGTGAAATCTCTCATTGCACCTTTAAGTAGGATTTGGGGATCCATGCCTCACAAAAATGTCAACGGTCATATTAAATTTGAAATGTGTAAGAAAATGGACTCTACCATCGACTAATTCTGCAACTTGCCGAATTTAAAGTAAAAATGTGTTGAAAAATATGCGTAAATATTTTGCTGAAGCATAGCATATAAGGCCAAAAAAAACAAGTTGGTCTCAGAAAAAATGTGGAAAAATCGCAATGCGAAAAGGTGTTTGTTCTGGTTTTTTTGAATGCATTTTCGGACCACTTTTTTCAATTTTTTCGGCCGCTTCGCGGCAAAATTTCTTTTTTCTGAAATTTTACACAAAAAAAATTTAAAGTTAAATACAACCTAAAAAAAAATAAATTATTGCGGTCAAAAAATCATTTTAAACTAATGCGCGCGTCTTCTGAGACAACATGTTTTTTTTCTTGGGCCTAATGTGGGATGTTTTCAAAAAGAGGTCCAAAAAGGGACTCCAATGTTAAGACCACTATCCAGTAATTCGATTGAGAGTCAAAAAATATTATGAATGAAAGTGAAGGGACAAGTCTAAAAGGAATTCTGATAACTGTAAATTTGAAAGGGAAATACATCCAGCAGTGTCAAAGTACGCAGTTTCCAGTAACTTCCACTTGGGATTAATACAACAAGCTAGTGTGAATTATAATGTGGTGGAAAATAACTAAATAGAGTTTATGCGATCGAAAAAAAAGCAAGGATTTTTTTGTAGAGATTTCCCATGAATGCATTGGGAAATTGCCTCTCAAGGCAACCATTGGTGGTGCACATATGGTGAATGCAAGTTGGGGCTGGTGGTCCATCATATTGTGACTGAAGTGAATGATGACCCATAAAGCGGTAGTAACTGAATTCTAACATTTTATTCCAAAAAATGTCTGAAAGGCTGTTGCGGGCACAGCCTACATACATAATGTAGCCAAATTAGGGACGTGTCATGCCAATTGGTTGGCAATAATGCATCTGTGCAGTGTTTGTGACCACACACCAGCATCTGGAGATATAGAGTCACCCAACATTCATTTGTCAACGTTCATATTTAGGCCAAAAAGAAAAAAAAAAACAAGTTTGTCTCAGAAGAAATGTGAAAATGCATATTTTTTTTATTTTTTTTATTTTTTTTAGAAAAATGCTATGTGAAAATGCGTTTTTTTTTTCTTTTTTTAATGCATTTTTGGCCCACTTTCAATTATTCGGCCGCTTCGCGGCCAAATTTTCATTTTTTTTCTGAAATTTTTGACAAAAAAATTTAAAGTGAGTAAAACCTAAAAAAAAAAAAAATTATGCAGTCGAAAAGCAATTTTAAACCTAATGCGGGCGGTCTTCTGAGAAAAACTTGTTTTTTTCTTGGCCTTACACAGTGTCTTTACACTTGTGAAAACTTTTCTAAATAATGCAATAGGCACTTTTATACTGCTATACAGCGAACCAAAAAGATTTCTTTTGAGTACGTATCATGTACTTGTTCCCCCCTTCATGTACATAAATGTACATGTATCTGGGCCGAGTCACTCCTTGATTGTGGTGAGTTACCAGGGGCAGATCCAGGATTTGAAAAACATCAAAATTACCGGGGCTGAAAGGCTGTAACTTGTCCATAATGGGCTGATTTTGCAAGAATTACTGAATTTTAAGTGTTTAGTTCATTTTTGTGTACAAATTCCCTTGGTCTTATCCAATTCTGTTATTTAAAGGTGCTTGTTCTGATCGTCTTTGGGACCCCCCTGATTTACCCGGAAGTAGTATCAATTTTGATATCAGATGAAAGGCCATATTTTTCTCATTGTCGTCCTGAAATTTCGGCTTTCAAATCCAGATAAAAAACTGTTTTAATGAATAACCATCAATATTAGCACAGTAGTGAATAGAGCATTGCACTATGCGTTATCGCGTCTAGCACCAAAACCGCAAAATGGGCAGTGTGTACAAGCGTTGGGCTCTCATTATTAGAGAACACGATAGACAAAAATCTGAACAAGCACTTTTAAATTGTTGCACTTCAAAGAACAAAAACAAGTAAAAGAACACAATTCATACATGTATGTACTAATTCTAAAACATTTTATTTTAATTTCAAATCAAAAATATGTGATCCATGAACATTCAGAACAAAATTAACATGCAAGTGGGTAAACTTTGTAGTCAGAATCAAAGATGTGTAATAAATCTACATTGTAGCGCAAAGGGTTGCATGCTCAAAAATAATGCTCCAATAAAACAAAGTTTTTCCAGTAGACCTGTAGCCCCAAAACCATAATGCATTATATTTTTTTGAAAGCAGGCCCGTAACCAGGAATATTTTTAAGGGAGGGGCAAAATAGCATAAAACCACCTGATTTTTGGTTTGCTCCACTCGCAAAATCAATTTTGAGCCATTTTCAATTTTTGGGGAGCTTTTTGGAATTGGGGGATGGCGTCTGCTCCCTTGCCCCTCCCCTAGATACGGGCCTGTTTTTAAATCATTTCATCACACAGAATGGCAAGTCAAATCAGTTGCAAGCAATGTTTTGCTGTAGAATTAAGTTTATCAAAAAAAAAATCAATCTAGGATTATTTGCAATTTTTTCGTCTTTAAAAAAAATTACAATTTTCTCTGTTTATCTAATACTGTGAAAATGATTTCAGCCTACTGGAAACAAACTTTTTAGGGGGCCATTTATTTGCAACTTGCTACGTTACATTCCAATCCAACCAATTTCATCAAGCAACCGATCTATTGGGCACCATCCCAAAAGGTTGGATCTGTTTAACGATATATTTGAACATATTTTATCACAACACTACTGGATAAGTGAACAATCACTTTACTATTAAAAATATTGAAAATGCAATAAACATGAGTGATCTGACCACAGACTCCTACAAATTGGTGGACCCATTCATTCCCAGGAAATGGGTCAATTAGGTAAAGTTTTTTCTTTGAGGTCTGGTGCCAAAATGTAGTGATAAAACTTAATAAAGTTCATGTCAGATTGAACTTGATTTTATTTCTGTTTTTATATAACTTTGTATAAGAATGTAGAGCTACAGTAGAGTATTTACATGTAGTATGTGAATATACAATGTATGATTTTTTTCTTTTGTAAAGTTCTTTATTAAAATAAATTTTTCAACTCATGTAGAAGTTGTGTACTCTTGTCATTCGATCTAACCTAGAGACATGTTTCCGTTTATAGTGAACACGCACTTTTAAATCGGAAAATGGAACAAAACAAAAGTGCAGTTTTTACAAAATGGAAAATACGAGAATTACGAAACTGAAAAATTATGTCTTGTTTCTAACACTGAATGTGTCAGTCAGTGCGACATACTTTATTTGCCTCAAATTTATTGACTGTGGCCTTAAAAAGTCTAAATTTTTATGTAGTTGAAATTTTATCACAAATTTAAAGTATAGGCACGGATCAAAAAATGTTTTATTTTTCCGGGAATGAGATTCAGGTTTTGTAAAATTAACCATGAGATCAGAGAGGTTAGAAAAGTCGTTGTTTCTCTATCAAATGTTTCAATCAACCCAGATTTGCATTTCCTGGGATAGGAATGTTATTATCATCATTCCACAAGTCCAAAATTTCTTCCAGAGGTTGATTTTCCCAATAGCTGCCACAAAAACATGTACTACAATGTATGTACAAGCTGCCTATTATAAAATAGTCAGGTAAAATGTTTCTTCAACCATCAGTTCAACTACAGCATCCAGGCATCTTCGACATCCTTGTAGCCCTCATAAACACCATCAGGTGAAGGAAATTTGTTGCGGATGGCTTTGACAGCACATGAAGGTATGACCTTGCGATTTCGCTTGCCAAGGCGATGATGGACCCAAAAAGTGTATGCTTTGTAGCTCACGAGTCGATAAGTCCTGAACATGGGAAAATAAAAAAATATTGTATTATAGTATAGCACTACAGCTGAAAGTGATTGTGCGATGCAAAATTATGAATTTAAAAATAAACCAAATCCTTGTCACATTCGATTCTCGTAATTTTCAGGCTAAGGCCCATGAAAGTAAATTAATCTGAGTTTATTGTTACCCGCCCACATCGCTTTTTGGAAACTAAAATTGTCATTTTCACCAGGTTTAGCAATTGGAAACATACTTGTGTTTGTAAAACATTTTTCGTAACTATGGAATTTTTTTTTGTTTTTTTAGTAAAACCAGGCTTTTTCTGCGGCCCTACCTTTCGTGAAAATTTCTCCAGTGCATTTCCACTTTGCAATAATGAAAAAGTCGCTCCATCAACCAGGGAAAAAAGTAACGATAACTGAGAATTGACTTTCAAGGGGCCTAATCTACATTCATGCAAATTCAATTGTTCATGAATTTGTGATGAGAATTTCCACTTGGATTTCAAGAACTACTTGAGACAAGGAATTTGTAATTGTACAACATCCAGCATGTGCGACTTACAAAATGCCAAGTGTAACAATTCTATCTAAACCAAGGCTGGTCACGTAACTGTGGGTTATGTACTGTGGTTTAGCTCACGAATCCACGGTTTTTGCTCGTGAAACTGACTTGGCAAGAGTTCCATATGCTCCATCCATATGAATTCTGCAACCTTATGTATGGTTTATTCCATCAAAGCTGCAGAATTCTTAGGGGATGGGCCATATTGAACTTTCCACAAACAAGGAACTCTGCTGTACCCTATACTGTACATGTAGTATGCAATGCAAACAAAGACTATATATTACGAACCTAGTATCCCAATCTGGTTGTGCACCATATCCTCGAACCTCCCTCAAACAGTGCATCAGCACTTCCAACACAGCCTTATTTAGACATATTGATACAAAGTCTGCATGTTCTGTGATACATTCCATGTAGGCCTCGTGTAGTTTATTCGCCACATTTGCACCCTCCTCAGTACAACACAAACACTCTTTCACTGTTGGCATAATAGAGCACTGGTCACATTGACACCACATTGTATCAGCGAGTCTATCGGCCATTTCTACCGGATCTGGATCACGCTCATCTGCTGCATTATCATTACCCATTTCATCCATTTGTTCCAACTCAGTTTCGTCCCATTCAGGCTCGAATTGGTATGGCAGTAAGTCTGCATTCCGGATATTTTCCATCTCAACCTGTCACTGTATTCCACCGAAGTTAAAGCTAACTTTACAACACGGAAAAGTTGAAAGAGAATCGCAAATGAATCAGCTGATCGAGACGGACGTAAACAATGCACACGTAAACAATGCATGTCATGAAGTCAGTGTTTCTAGTTCAAGTGTTATTAAAAAGATATAGTTTAACCAATTCTTTCGACAAGCGCAGTGTACAAATAAATTTGTTTTAATACTTTTTAATGTTATTGGTGTAATTTTTGCAACTGGTTACTTCATTATCCAAGGGAAATGGTACGTCTTTCGGAAAGTAAAATAAATCAATTTAAAAAACACCGATCTTCGACTGCCGTACGGAGTCGGAGAACAAGATAAACTTGCACCGATTGCACGCATACAGAGACGTGTATTTTATGAATGGTCAGCAAAACTATCCACATCAAACACATTTTCTAATATTTTTATAACATTTTTGGTTATTATTCTTCGAAATGGTCATGGTTTCCGAACTTTTCACCGTGTTTATGTTGCGATTTGGTTCACTGAAGTACTGTCCAGCTCGTCGGTAAGGAAGAGAAGACTCTCATGACATCATCATTTATACCGTCCCCATTTCCTCCGGTCAATTCTTAGCGTTTTACCTGCACCTGGTCATAATATTGTCAAAACATCAAGCATGTATATTTTCTTGATCACTTTGTTTCGATAAATGTTTTCTGAACTTTATAGACCATTAAAGTATACAGCAAACAAGCATTTCGCAGTGATATACGTGTCCATTGCTGTAAAGCAAATGTCCAAGACGGAAGGCCCTTGACGTCATATTCGTTTAGATAAATGAGGTAAATACCCACGATCCATTGACAGGTAGGACGTAAGATGGGAGCGTACGTGAGGCGGGAGTTTTTTTATTTTTAATTTTACTGTTAATATTCAGATGTTTGTGAATTGAATGTATTCCGAATTATAAGAGGGTCTAGTATGTTTATAAACATATACTAAGCCCATTTTTAAGGTTTAGTTCTCCTTTAAGGCCGACCACCTAATGCCAAAGGGGGGTTCTGTTTCAAATCTGGGCGGACTAATAATTATCTTGCTGGGAGTTTATTATTGGCTTTAATTGTTAGATTAAATATCATGTAATTCTACTCCCCCACCCCACCTTAGATTGATTGTAGGGTGCCCCCATCTGGCCAAGATATGACCTGTCCCCACCACCTACTTGACATCCCCCCATTTGGTATCCGTAGTTGGCTGTGGCCATAAACAAAGGTAACAATTTGGAAATTTAATATTATTAGTTCTCCAGGTGACAAGGATGTTATATTTATTAATCTTTCCCTGAGAGATGGCCAGCGCATGTTAGTGTTAAAAAAAAAAAAAAAAATGGTGCTTGGTTTTTTAAAACTTATTAAAAATATATCAAAAAAGTTGACCATGATCCAGTCACCCACATTTAAGCCGCAGGCACTTGTTATACTTTGCTGAAGAAGACAAAGATGATAACGGGGAGCTAGCAGACATTTGTAACACTCTCACGTACAACGGTTGAGGGATTAAATATGTTAGAGACTGACAGGGACCCTGAAAAGTGATTCTAAGTGCAGCAAATTGTGCCTTAAGGAGAGAGGGCCACCCAAACAAAGTTGTACCGGAGGGTCAAATTTTTAGATTGATCCAACATGTTGAAAAAGTACTTTTCCCCCCCCCTATACCAAGGTAGAGTTTGTATATCTACTATTGTAAAGTGTAAACAGTTTATAGGCTAATAAAAACAGCAAAAATCAAGAAAAAGGAGTCAATTTAGTTGTACAGGGGTCAAATTTTAAAGTTTGCTCCGGATTTAGATAAAAAATGGTGCAATTATGGATTGGAGTCGTATTAGGATTCAAATAAGGAAGGTTTTGACGGTCTAAAATATTAGTTACCGATGTAGGGGAGCAGAAGGTCAACATACATGCATTCAATGGGCTATTCCAGGAAAAAATGCCCCCTCCCCCCATAGAGGGCAAAATTTTTGTTCCAAATATATGGAATTCATGGCTATCCTTCCAGAATATCTGGA